>JAPPVO010004028.1:0-24476 GCA_030407325.1 Camellia japonica | reverse complement strand
TTCAATGTAGTCTTTGGGTTTACATATCTATCAAAAAATGCATTCATACTTTCACTTTGTTGTGTAGTTCACATGCCAGCCCAAAAAATGTCTTTAACATAAACAGGTACCCATCGATGTCGCTCATCATATAGTAACCCCAACCACTCATTATTATAAAGATTGAATGTTGCAAGCATCTCTTCCCATTTATTCTCAAATTCAACTCCTATCAAACAGTCATAAACTGCATTTTGTACGGGTGTTTGCGGATCGGTTTTGTGCGGTTTGCGGTTCAGTTTTGACTTGCCCGCACCTATGCGGTTTGGAAAAAAGTCAAACCGCAACCACCCGCAGTGCGGTTTGCAGTTTGTGCGGATAGGGTTTGCAGATGTGCGGGCGGTTGCGGGCGGTTTCCGGTTTAGATTTTTTGTCTTTAAAAATTAACTTTTGAGTTTTTTTTTTTCCATTTTGTAAATATTTATTTCGAGTCATTTTCTTTCAATTTTCTAAAATGTTCCAACATTAATAATGAATGAATTAAAACTTATAAAATTAAAAACAACAAAATCCCATTTTTGAACCTTATTTATTCCATTTCTTTCAATTTCCTATGCAATCAAACTGGGTGTACTATCACAATAGTGGAAACATCCAACTATCAATTGGTGAACATAGCAAGAGAAAGGAACAAGCTTACATTGAGACAATGAGGGAGTAATCTCAACAATGTGAAATAGATAGGATAGAATAGATAGATCTAGCTAATGAACAAACGGTCCATGTTTTTTTTCAAAAAAAAAATAAATAAATTAAATTTGGCTAAGTGCGGGCGGGTTATGACAGGTGCAGTTCAAAACCGCAACCCTTCCGCAACCCAAAAATCTTATATATTTCAAACCGCACCGTACCCTATTTAATTTGCGAAACCGCTCATACATATGCGGTTCGGTTTGGGTATGGCGGGTTGTGCGGGTCGGATAACCCTATGCCCAGCCCAAGCATTTTGCATAGCCAACTTTATGCCTTCATACTGAGCATATCTTTTCAACTTCTCTGGAATTTTCTTCATGATATGCCATAAGCACCATCGATGTCGAGCTTGTGGAAAGACAATTTCTATAGCATTTTGCATAGCTCTGCACTGATTAGTTTTGATAGCTTTTGGAGGATGATTTGACATGCAACTTAATCACGACTTGAATAGCCAAACAAATGTGTCAGCGTCTTCACTAGATAACAATCCACAACCAAGCAAAATGGGCTGTTCATGGTGATTAACTCCTACAAATGGAGCAAATGGCATGTCATATTTGTTCATCAAGTAAGTTGTGTCAAATGAAACAACATCTCCAAATACCTCATAAGTCGCCCGACTTCTTGCATCAGCCCAAAACAAGTTTTTAATGCGAAACTTCTCATCAACATCAATCACATAAAAGAATCTCTCACTATGTGCTTGCATCCTCATAAAATAATTTTGAAGTAATTCGACATCACCTTCCGCAAGCCTCAATCTTCTAGCTCTCTCAATGTAATTCCTTGCATCTTGCTCATCAAATGTCAAAGACTTGTATCCCCTTGCTTCAATAACCATTGAATAAAAGTTCCTAGACACCCCAATCCCTGTTTGATCATTAATTTCTAATCTTCTCTTCATAGGAGTAAGAATTTTCTTATTCATTGCAAAATGACGTGAGTCGGTGGGAATCAAATCATGATTATGCTTAAGGTTAACTATGGTTAGTTTATATTCCCATCCTTTTGTACACTACCTCATATGCTTGCTTTGCAACCAATTTTTGTAGACAAAGATGGCTTTAGAGGGTTGACTTCTGATTTCTTTTTTCTCTTCACCGCTCGAGAACATTCAATTGCAAAGTTTTCTAATTGCCTATCATCTCCAAAATGTTGTGCTCTATAAGCTATAGAAAATCTAACATGCTTAGCATATTTGCCATAAAATGTGTACACTTCTTCCCTTGAGCTAAAACACATACTCTTCTTAGGTTCTTCAACTTCTCTACCCTCATTTACTGAAGAATTGTCAACAATATTTGAATCAACCTCCATTCTTCCACTTCGCATAATGAAATAACAATTAAATGATTTCAGAATGATTATATAGCACAATGCGTAAACAAACACAATGAATCAGTTCCCTAACACAATGCCCAAATTGAGGACAAATACTAATTTCAACAAATATTAACAAATGGAACTGATTTTAACAAATATTATGTGACTATCCCCAAAGTGTATGAACAAATATTAGCAAATTGAGATTATGTGACTATCCCCAACCCTAAGTGACCATATTCAATTTGAGATTATGTCACTATCCCCAACCCCTTATCACATAATATTTGTTCAAATTGATTTTTAGGGAATGTCCAAATTGAGTCACTTCGGGTTGGGGATAGTCATACATGGAACTGATTTTTTAGGAAAATCTTGTAGGAAGTTAATGAAATTGATTTTTTACCTCATAAACTGCTATAGGAAGTTATGTTTTGTTTAACTGCTACTACTGATTTCTTACTTGGAGAGCTGGGGGAAAAGGTTTATCTCATAAACTACCAATCCACAGTAAGTGCGAGACAGAGACAGAGACAGAGACGAAAACGGAGAGCGAGACACAGACACGCAGCCGAAGATTAAGGACAGCGACAGACAAAGATGCAGCCGAAGATTACATCTACCTTAGTCGCAAGATCATTTGGATTGTGTATATGGGAAAAGCTAGAGTTTGGGTGGACAAAATTGAACACCGATGGATTTGTAGGTCGAGATAATGCTAGCCTTGGTGGTTTGCTTCACGATTACAATGGCCATCGTCGACGGCAGAGAGCTACGGTGGAGGAGGAGGATGGCGGAGAGCTATGGCGACGATAGATTAGGGAATATGATTTTGGGTTTGGGCTTTTACTATATCCATCTTTTGTTGTTGTTGTTGTTGTTGTTTTTTTTTTTTTTTTTTTTTTTTTTTTTCACAGCTGCGTGTGTGTATCCCTTCTTCCACATTAGTTGCCAGCTCACTGGGGTCCTGGGAGTCATGTTCCACTGGGGTTTGTAGCAGAATTGATATATTTTACATCGGGAGCAGTAGTTATAATTTATTAGGGCAATCGTTTGTAATATACATTATTGTCTACATGGTGGCTCAATTAATAACGTAACTCAAAAAATTTGTAAATAAGACAATGTCAGTTTGACGGATAAAAAATGATTATGTGTTTTTATAATTTTTTATGTGCCGAGAGCATCATAGATACACTGTCATTTGATACTTTAAGATTACTTAATAAATTGTGGCTAAATCAGAAAAGCATTTAATATGTCAATTAGTCTTATTAATTAGATCGATTTATCTACAGATCCTGACTGATAAATTTATCACTGTAAATTTATTTATAAAAATAAAAGAGACTGATAAATTTATCACTTGATAAATTTATTAATAGGACTTAATGGGTAATAAAATGAATTAGACGTAGCCTTTTGTTTTTTGTTAATTTTTTTTAGATGGGGTTTTTTATGTAAATTGATAGAAAATTGTTTGTAATATAAATAGAATTATAACAGAACAATTATAGTCTATCATCTATTATAGAAAGAACGTTATGGATAGGATTCAACCAGCCCAATAATCTTTATTTATTTATTTATTTTTATTTTTTATATTCAAAACCAGCCCAATAATCAACCTAGAAAAGAGGCCACATAAAAAAGTACAAAATAGACAATTAATGCATTTTGGTTCCTTAGATCATCCTCATCAAGCTCTTCAAAATCATTCTTTAGCTAAAAATTTCAAAAAATCAACCATATCAAACTCGCTTGCAACTCATCAAAATTTACGACGGTTACAGTAATTCGTTACAAGAAGCGAGTCACTGTTCATTGCTACTTGTGTATTACCGGATGTCCACCCGGAAGTCTGGCCGGTCAACCGGTCAACGGAAAATTTTTTTTTTTTGGGTTTTTTTTAAAGAATTGTTTGGTTGGTAACTTATCAATTTAATAAAAAAAAAAGACTAACAAACACAACAAAAAAATAATATTTAATAAGAATAAGCTAGAATAAAGAGTTTAATATAGTTGGCGCTAAAAGGTGACTAACTAAAATAATGAAATAACTTTAATTTGACTAAAAATTTGAAGAGTTTGGTATGGATACTCTTATATGATTACATACAGATAAGATCGGATGGGCTTTTATCACAAGCATGATCGTGTCACATTGTTGAAATATCAATCACTGTAAGCCCACAAAACGATTGGGAAGGCCCAACACATGGATTATTGTGTCGAAGGCCCAATAATATGAACAGTCACATACTGACAAGGTTTCGGAACCAATAATTGATATTTGAATTTTATATACTAATTTAAAATGTGAATAACTTATGCAAGGAAAATATTAATATATTTTTAGTTGTTAATATATTTTTAGTTGTTTTATAAAAATAATAAATAAAATTATGTCAGGTCTTCCTCTCCCTTTTTCTCCCTCTCTCCTCTCACTTCACTGTCTGAACGTTAAAAAAAATTAGGTTGACTGAATAAATTTTAACTTTTATTTTATTTTATTTTTTTTAATAAATACTTTGATAAATTGAAGATATAATCAGTAAAATTAATTTCTTCTAGTCTCGTCTTAATTTCTTCTCCTTATGTGTGTGTATTAGTTGATTGACTTTTTGTGTTTTACAAATTTTCTTTGATGATGAACACAAGAGATCTTGACATCTCACTTCTCTTTGACAATTGTACTATTGTTACATACTGTTTCTCATAAAAATGAAATTAAATAATTTCTCATATTACTTAAAAAAAGATAGAGAGGAGAGTACAAATATTCATCTTATTTGATTTCAAAAAGTTAACTCTACTTTTTAAAAAATTAAATTTTTTGTTTTTTTTTTTTACTTAAAATTTTTAAGAATTTAAGAATTTTTTTTTATTTTTAGATGTACCTAATTTAGATATACTTAAAAAGTATAATATTTATGAAAAAAAATATTTAAAAATCATCAAAAAATATATATAAAAATTCAATCCATTTTCGTATTCTTGTGTATTTGTTGAATTTTAAAAATATTTTTTCAAAAATATTTTAATTTTTAGGTGCAATTAGGTTATGTACATCTACAAAATAAAAAATTTACTTAAAATATTTAAAAAATTCACTATAAAAAAATAAAAAAATCAAACTTGGTTTTCAAAAAATCAATCAGAAACATTTGAAGTCAGCAAAAATGTTATACAAACTTGCCTAGATAGCATTTCTTTTGCATTTTTATTCCTTTGCTGGATTGCTCTTTTTTTTTTGCCTTTTATTTTTTTTTTTTTTAAACTTCCTCTTCTCTCTCTTTCTTAACTTTGAACATGGATAGACTGCTATCTAATCGATCAGTAACATTGCTTTGGGGGTGGTGGGTGGAGGTCGGATTGACTGTGTATGTGTTCTTCTACGCCTGTTGCCAGGGGCTTCAATAGCTGCACTCAAACCAACCCAAGATTTGTTGAGTTTCCCATGTCTTTATATGGAGGAACGGTAATCTACAATTTACAATTTACTCTCCGTTTGGGAAGAGCTAAACAAGTTTTTTTAGCTATTTTAATCACAAAAGACAAAATAAATTATTTTAGTCACAAAAAATAAAATGTCACATCAAATCCATAATCATTACATTCTTTTCTCACAAAAAAAAATCAAAAAAGCTAAAAATTCAAAAATCTCTTCCCAAACCAAACCTTTTAGCCCAGGCTAAAATAACCAAAAAAATCAAAAAGTCAAAAAGTCAACCCAATTCCCAAACGGAGGCACATGTAACTTATAATCTATCTATCTATCTATTATTATTATAAAAGTGTGAAGAACCAGCATGTTTTCAATTTTTTTTTAAATTCTAATTTTACTCTTCTTTAAATCTATTATATTTTTTTAAAAGTCATAAATTTTTTTTATATAAATCAACTATCTCTTTACTTTCCAAGAGTCCTATATAAATACAAATAAACCGTCTCCATTCTTATATAAAAAAAATAATTTGTTTCCCTATTTTTTACATTAATGATAGTTAAAAAATAAAAAATAATTACTCATTATTATTTTCTATGTCTTCTTCTATATTGATATACATAATATTTATAATTGTTCATCATGGATCAAATCACTGTGCATAATTTTGATTGAATCTTAAAATTATATGCATTTTTTCAAATTTAGACAGAGGAAAACGCATGCGTTATCTTCATACACTTTCTTTTTGTTTAAATAATATTTTATGAAGTGTAACATTTTACATAATACTTTAATAACCAAGATATGATGTCAAAATTATAAACAAGAACCACTTTAGTAGGTTTTATATTTTAAATATGTTTTTCAATTTTCAATTTTTCATATTTTCTCAGTTTTGGTAATTAAAAATATTGAAATTTTTTCATATTGTATATTTAAATTATACTTTTACATAAAAATCTAATATCTAATATTCTAAATAGAATTTAAAAGTAAAATATTGGTAAAAAAACATTTATAAATTCAAACATGCACTATTTTTTATTGTATATATTTTTTTGTTATTATTAATATTATTATTATTTAATATTAATAAATTTTTTTTTCCAAAAAGAATACACGACAAATTATTTTTTAAGTGTATTTAGATTAAGTGAATCTAAATCTAAAAGTAAAATTAAAAAAATAAAAAAAGTATTAAATTAAATGAATCTAAAAAGAAAATAAAATGATTATTAAAAAAAAATAGTGTCAATGACAAAAAAGATGAAAACTAAAAATTCAAAACAAAAGTTTGAAAAAACAAACCAAACCAAACACTATAAACTTCTCTTTTGTCAAATATTTCTTTACTAATTTCTAATTTTACACAAATTATTCACAAATTCGTTTCAATTTTTATGTGAATTTAATAATATAATTAAAAAATAGTGCATACATACATAAATGTAACACCAAATATCTACGTTATGATCAACTATTTAATTATGAATAATTAACTTCTCATTGTTATCTGTATTATGTCGTTATAAAATATTTCAAATATTACTTTTATGATATCTTATATATGTCAATGTCTACATCTATAAATATACATATATTCATACATTGTCAATCTGCAATACTATATTATCATTGGATACTTTAATTTTCTAACATGTATATCGCTTTAGTAATATAACTATATTTGCTAGGAAAAACTTGCGGAATTATGTATTGTTCTCTTATCAACTTATATTCAATACATATATACATGCATATTATATAAACAAGTGTCCAGAACAAACACTTTCAATAACAAATCAAAAATTTGCAAAACACTTCTATCACGACAATAATTGTACTTTTTTTTCCCTCATAAAGAAATCACATAATTGAGGAAAAATGGATTTTAAAATTTATAATAATATGATATCGCTTCAAACTTTTGCACATCAAAATATTTTTATTACAATGAGTTATAATGGTAAGTAAGAAGAAAAACAAGAAGATGATGAAACAAAAATTACAGAATATCTATTGCAACATACTCTCCAAGCAAAGTTAGAAGAGCTGAAGCAGGAATTATTCTATCTGTTATGAAGTTCAAGAAAAATAATGTACCTCATGCACACATTTTAGTCAAATTACAAGGAAATAAATCAAATGATATCCAAACATTATCGTAGCAACTCAATGATGTAGAAAGTAAATATATAAAATAAAAAATTTAGATCAATTTTTTGTCATATGCTGATTAGTTATAGATGACATAATAAATTATGTAACTTAACAGTTTCGTGAAAGTGGCCCTGCAAACACTTACAAGGATGAATCTATAAATATCGTGAAAACAATTATGAAATGCCTATATCAATCGAAATGTTAAACTACAATATCATTCTATTTTCTTATAAATAAATAAAAAAAACTATTATTTTCTATAAATGAAAATATTCTAATAGCTAATGTTATAATTTTCATCATGCAAGATATTCGTGGCATAGAAAACGAGGCTCAACAACTATTGATGTATAAAAATATATTATCTATTGATATATTAATGCATTCTTACACTAATAGTATGCAAATAATATACAAAAGTGGGTTCAATGAATTTGTATTATGAAATGAACTATTAAAAAAATGTGAAATTAATTTCATACCTTCAATTGTATTACATGTACGGATTATGAAAAATTAAAGTAGGAAATTGATAGAAAAACATTTGTGTAATACTATATGTTTAAAGGACATGCTTATGGTTTAAGATAAGATTGTGATCTTAACAATCGAGTTATAAATTAATGTTTATATTTATAAAATTTATTATTTATCATTTAAATTCTTCAGCCAAGTATGTATTCATTTCTTACTTAATTGTATTTTGGATACAAATCAATTTACCCATACAAGTTTCCATACTTTGTATATATATCGCATACTAATTTAAGAGACATGTATAATTACAGTACTAATAATTGATAAAAAAATCACACACTACGTGCAACGCACGTGTCCAACCACTAGTTTATCTAAAATCACATAGTGAAAGTTAAACTTCAAATGATAGAGTTTGTAATAAATTAAAATTTTAACCCGTCATTATCTATGTCAATGTTAACTCTAATTTAGAGAAAAAAATTGATTTGGTACAAACTCAATTACATAAAATCTCAAAAAAAATAAAAAATAAAAAATAAAAAATTGTAAAACTTATTTGTACGGAGTATTTTTTAATGCATTAAAGTGATTTGGCTATTGTAACAAAGACACTAGTGATGGGTCGTTTCACACACCAAAAATAAACATTAAATTATACCAAATTATTTTAGAATAATGGCAAATCTAAGTATCAATCCATAGGGACAAATGAGAAATAAAACTAATTTAATTTCTAGATTCCTAAATTAATTTTGATTAAAAAGATTGATGTATATTATAACTAGACAAGAATTAAATGAAATTGAATAATTAAATTGACAATTAAAATTTGGGTTTGAAATATTAATTTTTGGGAAAAATCTTAGGGCAAAAAATTCACCACTAACCACATAAATGAGATTTAACATCGGCCATTAATTGCAATCCGGTTTGAAATACCTTATATTTCATAACTACAAGTTTGAAATATTGATCAAGAGAGTTGTTGCATTTAATGTACAGGCATGAATCATCCCGAGTAGCATGATGCGTTTGTTCTAAACTATGGTAGCAACACGACTCACCTCTCGTAGCATGACTCGTCTCGTACTTTGAACACAAACACAAAGAAAACTAATGTATGGAAAGTATTAAACAATCACAGAGAGTAAAATACTTGAAGAGATGAAAAGAACAATTATTATAAACTTCTAAAACGTCCATACATTTATTCAAACTGTTTCACAATCAAAGCTTAAAAAAAATCACTTTACATAGCTAGGGTTTCATCAAAATCTTTAAAAAAAAAAGAGCTTAGCCACTCATGGAAGAGTGGGAAGAGGTGGAAGAGGTGGAATAGATAGAACCGTCCATAGGATTTTCTTTGAAGATTGAGAATCACCTTTTTCCAAACCTTAGCCTCCTCTTTCTCCTTCAAAATCTCAGAACCCTATTCCCACCTATTTTCCCTCTTTTTATACCTTGGCTGTCTTTCAAACAGGTTCAAAACAGAGGCACATAGTCCGAGGTATGGCCGCACGTGTGGGAGTGGTCACCGCACGTACATGAAGGGGTGCCGCACGTGCGAGAAGGAATTTTCTGCTCATTTTATGCTCCTACTATGTACAAACCTGATTGACATTAAATAAGCATAAAATCTAACTAATTAACGGCCTCAATGTTGCACAATTCGGCTTAATCACATCCCCCAACTTACAACTTGCCAGTCCTCAAGCAAGGAAAAACAAAGAAAGAAAAATAAACTTAAAGAAAATCTAACTATCTCCTCTTTTGTGTGAAGAATAGTTACATTTAGCATATGCAACAAGCCTTTAAACCACAAATTACCCCATGTGGATGAGTAAAGTCTCGTGAGGGTTTCCAGAAATGATACCCACAAACATTAACATATTTACATCTATCCAGCAACAATCAATCACACTACACCACTCAAGAATTAACTCATGTGCCATTACAGTGCAATATTAAGACATAATGAGTCATTGAAGACACAGTAGACAAGTATGAAGGAATCTATTGAGTAAAGACTGCAATTCAGTATTACACAAATCAAGTTCTATATATTTGTGAATGTTAGTAGAACACATCATCAGTAACCTCGGTGTAACATGCAATCTCTATAACTAGTAAACTGACCACTATAATAGTCCAGTGTAACTCATAATAACCCCCAACATATACAGACAAAATTAAACTTTTGCAATCAGGATTCTCAAAATGTTTTTTTTTTTTAAGACTGTGCAATGTCCTGATCCATTAAACTTTCTAATCAACCCTTATAGCAAGCATTGGGCCAATGACTCCCAAACCAGATGGTTTTAGGGCACCAGGTGTGAAGACACCCCTACGGGCTTAGTAACTCGAGTTAAAAAAGTTACGAATTTGAACAAGTCTTTTTCTATACTTTTCTTAATTGTGCAATGTCTAGGTCTCTTAAGCTTTCTAATTAACCCATGTAGCAAGTATTGGGCCAATGACTCCCAAATCAGACGGTTTTAGGACACTAGGTGTGAAGACACCCCTACGGGCTTAATTACTCAAGTTAAAGAGGCTATAAACCCAAACGAGTCAAGTGTTTTTTATTTTTTTTAAAATTTTTATTTTGAGAATTAAGACTAGTCATGTATTCTTTCCTGCAACACTAGCACTTATTAATGATGTACATCAGGGATTATAATAGAGAGGTCACCGCTGTGATAGTGTATTCATGTGAGTCAGTGTATACTCATGATAAGTGTACTAATATCATATCCACAAACAACTATCTTAGCGCAAACATCACATGTGAGTGTTTACCCAATAAACCTTTTTCATACAAGTCTACTATGCTCCCCAATTAATATATGTAAATATCATCACCCTACTAGCAACAAATCAATATCAAGTGAAGTAGTGTAATCAAGTAAAGTAAGTATAAGCATGAATTATAAGCCAAATAGAAATGCACAAAATAAAATAACCTCATCCCCCAACTTGAATATGACATTGTTCTCAATGGAAGCAAATGCGAAGTAAATAGAAAAAAAAGAATATTACCAGAGATTGTAGGTGCACATCCAGGTAGGCAAATAGTAACACACACACACACCCTTTTTTTTTTTTTTGGAAAGAGAAACAACTAAAAGGAAAATACAGAGCTAAAAGGGACAAAGAAAAAGATAATCGGGTACTATGGAGAATCCTGTGGTGGCGGTGGAGGGAAATGCTAGGTAAACAAGGCGTTCATCAAGGACCGCGTCTTGAATGCTTCGTCCGGAACCCGGGCGTGGAGCTGGTCAAAATGCTGCTAGCTCGACTCTCGATATGTATCAAAGTCAGTTTGCAGTGATGCAACTGATTGCTAAATGTCAAGCTGGCGAGCGCTGAGCTGGTCGAAAACTGCCTGAGAATAAACCCGATGTGCCTGAAAATCCGTGTGCAACCCCATGAGGATTTGGTGGAGATCGTAAAGAGTACTGTGGACCTGATCCACAGTGTGTTGAAGCTGTAAGTACTCCTCGTGAGTCATGTATAATGGGTCCCTTAGGGTGGCGCAGGGGAGGCAGGAGGAGGTGGTTGGTCGTGGACGAGGTCTTGGGCTTTATCAACCGGGGTACCAACTTGTTGCAGGATGCGGGATACGCTATGCTGCCATTCCCGTTGCCCGAAAGTCAGAAAAGCTGTGTCAATCTCCTCAGTCGAATCAATTTGGAGGCCGTTCAGCTCGAAGACAAATGTGAGCAAGTTGGCAAATGGTAGGGGCCAAGTCAGGTCCTGCATAGGTTGAGGTTGAACGACCTCCTGTGGAAATTTGCGCATATGCATCCAGATAATGTGCGCAAGCGGGACCTGATAACCATGTTGGTAAGCATGTAGGACTCGAACAAACTCCAAGCGACGTTAAGCTTTATGCCCAAGTGGAATGGCATTCTTATATATCACTAAGTCAATGAACAACAAGAGGCCAGGCAGCTTGCTCCGACGCAAGCACGTATAACTTGCATCATTATGGGCCCCCGGGAAGTACTCTTGGATGAGGCTATGTATGGGTTGTCGGAGCTCAACTTCTAAGAATGGCTACTAGTCCATCTTGGAAAAGAACCCCAACACTTGGGCAATCATAGATTTTGTGATGCTGACAAGGTGACCATCAATAGTGGACAACAGTCCTACCTCAGTGAGTGACTCGTACATGTTCTGGTAGAAGAGTCATACCAGACGAGGATAAGTGGGCGCCATAACAGTGCAAAGGCCTAACTGTTGCCGGAGGCGAAGCTGCTCAACGGCCCAAGAAGTGATCGGGTCATTCTGAAAATAATTGAGCTTAAACTGTGTGAGCTTGTGAAGCGGGCATGAAGCCCACTCCGGTCGTGACAACTTAAACGATGGTGGTGGCGGTGCCGAGGAGGACGAACCTCAGGCCTTTTTGGAGGTCCGGGTGGATTACTGTCTACTCATATCAGCGATTTAACAGAAATGTTTTACTCATCTTGCGAGTGCTCGACGTGTAGACGTTATCCCAATCTCCACATGAGCTCGCTAGTTTTAGCACTTTGGTGCTTTGCTTGCGAATATTTGCTTTTGTTTTTTAAGCACTTTGGTGCTACGATTTGTTTCTAAAGCTCGGTTGCGCTCCGCTTGCACTTCGGTGATAGCTCCACTTGCAAACACTTTGCACACTTAGCAACACAGAAAATATAAAATCCTAGACTAAAATTTAAAATAGGAATGTAACTTTAAATTACTCAATTTCGCCAGAAGTCCCCGGCAATGGCGCCAAAATTTGATGGGTCATTTTACACACCAAAAATAAATACTAAACTATACTAAATTCTTTTAGAACAATGGCAAATCTAGGTTTCAATCCAAATGGACAAATGAGAAATTAAACTAATTTAATTGCTAGATTTCTAAATTAATTTTGATTAAAAAGATTAATGGATATTATGACTAAACAAGAATTAAATGAAATTGAATAATTAAATTGACAATTAAAATTAGGGTTTGAGATATTAATTTTTGGAAAAAATCCTAAGGCAAAGAATTCACCACTAACCACATAAATGAGATTTAACATTGGCCATTAATTGCAATCCAGTTTGAAATATCCAATATTTCACAACTACAAGTTTGAAATATTGATCAAGAGGGTTGTTGCATTCAACGTACAGGCAAGAATCATCCCGAGTAGCACGGGGCGTTTGCTCTAAACTATGGTAGCAACACGACCCGTCTCTCGTAGCATGACTCGTCTCGTAGTTTGAACATAAATATAAAGAAAACTAATGTGTGGAAAGCATTAAACAATCACAGAGAGTAAAATATTTAAAGAGATGAAAAGAACAATTATTATAAACTTCTAAAACGTCCATACATTTATTTAACCTGTTTCATAATCAAAGCTTAAGAAAAATCCCTCTACATGGCTAGAGTTTCATCAAAATCCTAAAAAAGAAGAGTTTAGCCACTCATGGAAGAGTGGAAAGAGGTGGAAAAGATGGAACCCTTCATGGGAATTTGTTTTGAAGATTGAGAATCTCCTTTTTCCAAACCCTAGCCTTCTCTTTCTCCTTCAAAATTTCAGAACCCTATTCCCATCTATTTTTCCTCTTTTTATACCTTGGCTGTCTTTCAAACAGGTTCAAAACAGAGGCACAAAGTCCGAGGTACAGTTGCACGTGCGGGAAAAACCCTCTGCACGTGTGAGAAGCTAAGGAACTGTTTGGTTGTGAGGTAAAGACTGTACGTGCGAGAATGGGCCTCTGCAAGTGCAGGAAGGAATTTTCTGCTCATTTTATTCTCCCACTATGTACAAACCTGATTGACATTAAACAGACATAAAATGTATAGTTTGTCAAGCAAGTAAAATTAAGAGATTCTAATTAACGGTCTCAATGTTGCACAATTCGGCCTTAATGAGAAGTTATTTGGTGCATCAGGGTGTGGCCACTTTGATGTCTTAAATCAAATGCGACTGATAAAAGGAGGGGTGATTATTCAGTATTCTCAGAATATGGACACGTGGTGCTCCATAAGGTTTTGATTGGTAGAGAGGGGTAGGGGCCCACAATTTATGTTGGGAATGAGAGAACAACATGTGAGCTAAATAATTGGTGATTGGCTTAGAGTGACCACGTGATATTTCAAGATTATTAAATAATTTCCCCAAAAAGAGTGGGATTTGCTAATTATTATTGATCATGAAATATAACAATTAGTGATTGGTTGTAGATAGACATGTTGTGACTCCGAAACACCTAGGTTTCATTTGGGATATAGCGATCCCGGTTTTCCTCTCATGATTACTGTATTCCGGACTCGGTTCCGTTGATAGTTATTGTTGTCTGTATTTCATTTCCATCCTTTAACTCTTTGTATTTGGGTTTAAAATTGTCTTGGGCGTGTTTCGAACAGGTTGGTTGAGCTTTTGTCCCAACTTTTGTTGCCCAGATTTTTAGTGATCCGCTCGAGCGAGTCTTCTTGCGCTCGAGCGGAGTTTGCATACCTTCAGTAATTTGTCCGTCTGCAAAAGTACTGCAGATGTGTTTTTCACGCTTGAGCGGATTTCCTTACGCTCGAGCGTGTCGCGCTCGAGCGGGTATACTTGCGCTCGAGCGGGTGTTCGATGTCTGTAAAAATACTGGAAGAGTGTAATCTACGCTCGAGCGGGTTTTCCTTTGCGCTCGAGTAGATGGAGTTTTACAGTTGTGTCTTGGCGCTCAAGCGGGTCCAGTTTTTGTGTTTGCCGCTCGAGCGTTCTATTCTTCGCTTGAGCGGGTCATACGTATATCAATTGGCAGCTGGGTCATTTTAGATCACTTTTTCAACTCTCACACTCTCTCTTACTTTTCAAAAATCTATTTTGAGAGCTTCTCTCATTACATTTCACCTTCTCTCTAAGGTTTGATTTAGTTCTAGTGTGTTTCTAGCCTTGTCCCTTTGTAAAAAGTGTGGGGTTTGGCTTGCTCTTCATTTTGATCCGAAAATCTTGAAGTTTGGAGCATTTTGGAAATTCTTCATCATCTCCTTTTGGTCTCATCTTTTGAGGTAGGGATAACTACTCATATCTATGGTTTTTGACATAAACTTGTTGTCATTTTGATGTAATGTTGAAGTTGGGTAATTGTGGGTGTTAGGGTTTCAAATATGAAAAGAGGGGTTTTGGTTCTTTTGGCCAATACATGTGTATTTGGGCCCTAAAATGAGATTGTGGATGTTTAATGATAATATTTGAACCTTTGGGCCAATTTTGGAAAAAGGGAAAAATACCATAGTTGGGGTTTTATTGGGTCATTAGTGTAATTAATGACTTTCATGGTGAAATAGTAGAATTGGGAAGTTATGAGAAAGAATGGTGGAGTTGGATTATTTAATCACTCACTTTTGAAAATATTGATATTTTATCTGTTAATGTATTTATTATCTGTTTAGAAATAATTGCTTTGGGCTATCGGTGGAGGATAGTCGTGATTGTTGTAGACATTGCATGATGATTAGGTGAATTAAAACTAATCTGTTGAATATGTCATTGAATATGACGGTTGGAATAATACATCGAATCTGTGTATTGATTGATCGTGTATATGATAATTGTTTATATACATTGTTTTGTGTGGGAGGAAATAAGAGATGTACTCCACGGTTTAGGGGAAGATAAGGGATGGACTCCTAAATCGGATGTTATTTGGGAGGAGATAGGGGATGGACTCCATTGATACAGCGAATCTGTGTATCATTTATGAAGTATGGAAGTGTTTGAATATGGCATTGATACAGCAAATATATGTATCTATTGTGAAGTATGGAAGTGTTTTGTTATGAGTTATAATCTCATTTAAATTGTTGATATTGGAAAAACTTTTAACATGAGCCGTAGTCTCATGGAAATTGTTTGGCTAGGTTCTGAGCCATGTTTATAAATCGAAATTGTTAAGTAAAAGAAAATGGAATGAAGCATGAACATATGTGTCATGGAACTGAAATATGTTATGAGTTGATTTATATGAGTTAAACATTTACCGAATGCTTATGTTTTAGTCATTGTTCATATTATGTTTAGCATATCTCTACTGGGCGTTGGCTCACCCTATATGGGACATCATTTTTCAGGTGCAGGTGATATGCCACCTCCAAGGACGTAGCTTGGGAGGCTTGAGGCTGATAGTTTTTTTTTTTTGCTTGTTCTCTTTTGTATATCACATGTACATCAAGCCAAGGGCTTATTTTGTGTAAAGAGTTAGAACTCTATTTTGTTGACCCAAGTGTTGATTTGGAAAGTTGTAAGCCTATAGGGCATTTACTTTTATTGTCAACATGTAATATCTTTTGTAAGAATACTCTGACGAATGGCAATGTGTTTTACTCTCTTAAGTTATGGATGTAATGAATGCATGATTTATGGGTTTATTTTGAGGGCGTTACATGGGAAGAAAGGTTGGGTTGGATTTGGGGTTATTTTAGCCACAAAAAAATAAAATAGGCTTTTTAGTCCAATAATCTAACCCATAATCATTACATTATTTCTCTCACAAAAAGTTAAAAAATCATTCCCAAACGAAACTTTTTAATCCCAGACTAAAATAATCAAAAAATTAAAAAATTAACCCACTTCTCAAACCAACCCTTAATAATTTTGCTCGTAGTGAGCATTTTGAGTGGTGGTGGTGGCTCACTGGCTGTGTACTCTCCAATTTTATGAAAAAATTATTTGGTGATTATAGGTAAATTCATATGATTGGCAAGATGGTGAGATTAAAAAGTTAAATTCATATAAAATAAATTGAAAAATTAATAAGATAAAATGTTATATTAATTATTTTATTTTTTCTCATAAAATTACAAAAAAAATTAAAAGTTCATCCTAAATG
Organism: Camellia japonica; assembly: GCA_030407325.1. Classification (NCBI taxonomy): domain Eukaryota; kingdom Viridiplantae; phylum Streptophyta; class Magnoliopsida; order Ericales; family Theaceae; genus Camellia; species Camellia japonica. The sequence goes on along the minus strand of JAPPVO010004028.1, from coordinate 7,478 downwards.
AATTTTTTTAACCAAGTTAAAAAAGTCAAAAAATTAGGTTTAAAAAGTTTTTATCAAACGAAAGGTTAATATTCATTAGTTAAAGCAGTAAAATTTAATATCTTTTATTAATTTCATAAAAGATAATTTGATAAATATTAAATAATAAATAATGTAAAATAATACTCCAATACAACTATATAATCACTAGATTTTAGGAGTTGTTTGGAGTTTGCTTATTTAATGGATTTTTTAGATTTTATAAAAAGATGCGTAAAAAAATAAAGAAATGATATAATCTAAATAAATACACTTATCAAATAAGTCTTCGTTTGGATTGTATGTTGGCTTTTTAACTATTTTAGTCTGAGGCTAAAAAGTTTCGTTTGGGATAGACTTTTTGACTTTTGTGAGAAAAAAATGAAATAATTATGGGTTATATGTGACATTTTGTTCTATTTGATTAAAATAGTCAATTTTGTCTTATATGACTATTTTAGCCCAAAATAATATCCCAAACATAGCCTTAGTGTATTTATTTAAATCATTCATGAACAATTTCTTATTGTGTTACTACTAAGGATAAGAGTCTAGTTTGTTTGAAAATTAATTATTTTAATTAGCTTTTAAAATTATTTTCGAAAATATATGTAAAAAATTTAAAAGAATGATATGATTTGATATTTTAAATTTTTAACTATTTTAACCAAAAATTCAATATGCCAAACACCGCTTAATAGACATTATTTGCTTTTCCCACGCTTTCTAAATTCATTGTTATGTTCACGTCTTGAATTTTTGTGGATATGACATGTGGATTAAATACGACGTGACACCTCTCTTCCATCTTTTAATTCAAAGAAATTATTTAAGTAGAATAGTGAAAAAAAAAAGAATAAATTACATCTTATACCATTTTTAATGATTACTTAAATTTTTTATTAAATTTGAATTTGACAAAAAATGAATTATTTTCTTACTCCAACAGTTGCATCAAATAAGTATTAAATTATGAATTTTATTTTTCTTTCATCAAACTGAAGATAATATTTCTTTCATCAAATCACTATTCAATGTTGTTACCGGATGTCCTCTCGATCGTCTATTGGATGACCACCTCAAGACAAAAATTTATGAAAAAATTATACTGGCCAATCGACCAGCCGATTGTCCGCTCGGTCAACCGGTGGTTTGATAAAAAACCAAAACTCTCCATTGAAGCACTTGATGTCAAAGGAAGCTTTTAAATTATTACTCACATTTGATAAAAAAAATTGATACACCAATAGAGGGGCTCTTACTTGTTTTATGTTTGATTATTTTTTTATTTTGACTCTTAAAATTAATTTTTTATTTTAAAATTTCAAATTTTTATTTATTTACTTCTAAAGTTAATTTCTACTTAAAATTAGACAAAAAAATATATAAATTGGAGCAAAGCAAGTAAATTATCCATTTTTATATATATGACATGTAATAACTTATATTTAATTAGGGAAAATTACCAGAAAATCCTATTTTAGATTTTTTTATACCAATCAATCCATGTTTTTTATTTTTATTTTATTAAATCCTAAAGTTTACACTTTTAGACCCGGAGGTCCTATTTTCAGTTTTATTATATATTTTTTTGACCATTTTACCCTTATATATATAGCTGCCTGTTTGAATATGATTTTTAGGAAGTCAGCGATCTGCGTTTGGATTCTAGATTCTTTGCAATTTCTGATTTCTCTTTGCCATTTTTGATTTTCGATTTGGTAGTTTCTGAAGCTATAGATTGGGCGCGATTTTGCGATTATTGAAGCTCTAGGTTTTGCGCGATGCGCAATTTCTGGTTTGTCTTTGCGATTTTCGATTTTCGATTTTGTCTGGTTTTCAGTCGATATTCTGGAGAAGGTTAGTTTTTGTTTGAGATTGGTGTTGTGATTTGTTCTGTTCGTCATCAATTTTGTTCTTCATTGTTCTGTTCTGTCATTCTTCTTCGTTTATCATCAATTTTGTTCTTCATTGTTCTTCGTCGTTCTTCATCGTTTATCATCAATTGATTACGGTGATGTTTATGTCATGTGATTAGTGATTGATTCGTTGTTGTGATGAAATCATTGTGTTCATGTGAAGTTTTGAATAATGAAGTTTTGTTGCATCAGTGTTTGAACAAGCTGTTGTTAAGCATTTAGTGAACTAGAAGTTGATGCTATCAGTATATGAATTTGTGGGGATATATTTTCTGAGTACCAACACGTGGCAAGGTGACGCCGACGTGTCAGCCGAGGTTCCACGTGTCGTGGTAGTTATGCCGAGGTGATCTCGGAGTTGCCGAGGTTATCTGCGAGAATACCGGAATCCGAGATAAGCGGAGAGGGGACAAGAGTCCTGGGATGAAGAAAGACTTCAGGATGGATAAGGGTAATACTCTTAGGGAGTTTATCCTTATCTCTTAAGAAATCCAAAGTAAGTACTGAATTAGAGTCCATAGAAGTCAGGCTTCTAGTGAGACTAGGATTGAGTAAACTATAAAAGAGAGGCACCCCCGTGGGTCTAAGGTACGCAATTTTATGCTTTGGGTAGTAAGCTTAGTTCTATTGATTATCTTTGAAAGATATACTGACTTGATCGTCGGAGAGCTCCCGGGTGGAAGAACCACTGCCGGAGCCTTCTCTTTCTATGCAGGACAGCAGGGTGCCATCTATTCTACCAGTGTTCTACAGCTGAATTACTAAGGTGGGCAGTGTGATCGGAAAATCACTCACACAATTTGGTGCTGTCTGTGGGAAAGAAAGACGAATAGATGGCCAGTAACGGACAGAAAGAAAAGATTTGGGACGACGCTCCTACTAGGAGTAACAGACCTATCGACCTTGACGTCGAAGGGGACAACCACAATGCAGAAACTCGTAACCAGGGGCACGGAGGAAAAGACGTCGGCCAGGAGGGCGACACTTCAAAGAAGACAGACCAAAACAGGTACTATAACGAAGATAACCTCCAGGTATGGAGGGATAGGTGCCTACGGAGGGATGAGGAAGTGAAAGAGTTAGCAGACAAGTTGGCAGACCTGCAGGCGGTCGTCAACTTCATGATGCAAAACAATGTCATGCAACCACCATACCCGCTGCAGGACACGCCGATTCCAGCAATTAATACCCAGAAGAGAGGAAGGGAAACAATTCCCGAAGCACCTCAGCACACCAGGAGCGGAAGGCACTCTCACCCGCCTTCCAGGGAAGTCGGACGAGAGGAGCCGAGACAAGAGAAGTCCCAGAGGACATATCACACGAAGGACCCAGAGCACAAAGAACATCGGCATGTCCAAGGGCAGGCGCTCTGCTTTGACACAACCCATGGAGAAAGATCAAAACGGGCCCACCACGAGGCCGAAAGTAGTATACCGAAAAGACTGAAGTCCAAAGATAGCCGAGCTCCGGGGAGGAGTAAAGAAGACTTGAGAAATTACCTCAAGAGGAAGGAACAGAATGCTGAAGCCGAGGTTACCTCACCCGACAAGCCAAGGACACCGTTCTCGGTAGAACTGGACAAATTTGAGGCACCAAAGAGATTCAGTATGCCGAGGTTTCAAATATACGATGGTAAGTCAGACCCTAACTTCCACGTTGGATTATTCTTGAACTCAATGGCATTATACAGTGGAAACGAGTCATTGCTCTGCAAAATGTTCCCCTCGTCCTTTGGGGAGATTGCATCAGATTGGTTCCACAAACTGCCAAAGGGAAGCGTGAAGACTTGGGAAGGCCTGGCCGAGATGTTTGTGGCCAGGTTCGTGACAAACAAGCTGCAGCCATTAAGGGTGGACGCATTGATGGCTCTGAAGATCAACAAGGATGAAGGCCTTAGGGCCTATGCAAAAAGATACTACGAGGTGTTCAATCGAATACCCGAATGCAACCAAGAAGTGGCGGTCGTGTCTTTCAAGAACGGCCTGAAAGATGATTGTTCACTATGGAAATCTTTGGCAAAGACATTGCGAAAAAGCATGGAAGAGCTCATGGCAAGAATCGAGAAATATGCCAGAGTCGAGGAGGATACATCGGGGAATAAGGAGGTAAAGCAAGAAAAAGGGAACGGCTTGTCGAAGCGAGGCCGAGGTAACAACGGATTCAACAAATCGGAGACAGAATTAAGGGGTAAGCAAGCAGTGACGACTGTATTCCGAATTCCCGTCCACAAAGTCCTAGATCAAATTCGAAATCAGCCCTATTTCAGGGCACCGGCAAAGGCCCCAGGAGAATACATGGGAAGGAACGTTGGTAGGCGTTGTGCTTACCACAATGAAGAGGGGCACCCAACCCAGGGCTGCAGAGCCCTAAGAGCACACTTAGAGGACTTAGTGAGACAAGGCCATCTGAGAGACCTTATCGATGAAGCCAGGACAAGAGAGGAACAGGCAAGATTGCTTCAAGCACCAGCAGCCCCGCCTCCCCCAGTATAGCAACCACAGGCAGGGGGACCACGGGTGGTTAATGTGATCCACTCAAGGGTCAACGAGAACGAAGTCAGAGGAGAGACCCAGAGAGCAAAACACCTGCAGCACGTGAACCAGGTCGGACAGAAAAGACCTCGGTCTGAAGAGTGCCAAGGACCGATGATAGCCTTCACCGAAGCCGACCTAGAGATGGTCCAACATCCACATAATGATGCCTTGGTAGTATCTCTCCAGGTTGGGGAGTGCCAAGTGAAACGCATCCTGATAGATCAAGGCAGCTCTTGTGACATCATGTATGTTAGATGTTACAAGGAGCTGGGCCTTCACCTAGACGACATGGAGCAATCAAATGGCCCGATGGTCGGCTTCAATGGAAGGCCGACGTGGCCATTGGGCGCTACAAGCTTGGAAGTACAAGCCGGCACTAAGAAGATTAGGACAGAATTCATTGTGATTGATACACCTTCACCTTACAACATCATCTTGGGAAGGCCATGGTTGCATGCAATGGGGGCAGTTCCTTCAACGTTGCATCAACTATTGCGGTTCCCAACAGAACATGGGATTGAAGAAGTCAGAGGAGATCAACTGCAGGCAAAAAAATGCTCCATGGCAGCAATGAAAACTACCTGCAACATTCGAGAATCAGGAAAGGCAGAGATTGAAGATGAGGACATGGAGGTCCTAGATGATGTCGGCAAGGAGCCAGCCGAGAAAAGTGAAGAAACACTAAAGAAAATCCTCGTCCAGGAGGGCGATGAAGAACGCTTCTTTCTTCTCGGCTCAGGCTTAGCCGAAGAAGAAGAAAGAGAACTGGAAGCTTTTTTGAGAACAAACATAAAGGTGTTCGCCTGGACGCCTTATGAAATGCCTGGCATTGACCCCGAGGTCACATGTCACAGATTGAACGTCGACAGGTCGGCCAAACCTGTAATACAACGAGCCAGAAGACCGACGATGATGCACGTCGAAGCAGTGGAGGAAGAAGTAGATAGACTTCTGGAAGCCAGGGCCATCAGAGAAGTCAATTATCCGACATGGCTATCGAACACTGTGGTGGTAAAGAAGAAAAACGGTAAATGGAGTGTCTGCGTAGATTTTACGAGCCTGAACAAAGCCTGTCCCAAAGACAGCTTACCACTGCCCAAAATTGACCAGCTGGTGGATGCCACATCTGGACATGGAAGGATGAGCTTTCTGGATGCTTATAGGAGGTACCACCAGATAGCCATGTACCCCCCAGATGAGGAGAAGACAGCGTTCATCACCCCAAAAGGCCTGTACTGTTACAGAGTAATGCCTTTTGGATTGAAAAACGCAGGAGCGACTTACCAAAGGTTGGTAACCAAGATGTTCAAACACCTGATTGGCCAAACAGTAGAAGTCTACATCGATGACATGGTCGTGAAGACCAAGGAGCCTAGGGGTCATCTGGCTGACCTAAAAGAGGTCTTTGAAATCCTCAAAGCATATCGGCTCTGACTCAACGCATCAAAGTGCGCGTTTGGAGTTGGATCTGGTAAATTCTTAGGGTACCTGGTGACAAGAAGAGGCATTGAGGCCAGCCCAGATCAGATCAAGGCCATCCTAGATTTACAGAGCCCAACATCGGCAAAACAAGTATAGATGCTTACCGGAAGGGCCGCAGCCCTAAACAAGTTCATAAGCAGAAGCTCAGACAAATGTAAACCTTTCTTCAACCTGGTAAAGAAAGCCACGGATTTCCTCTGGACAGAGGAATGTGAGGCCGCGTTGGCCGACCTAAAGAAGTATCTGACTACGACTCCAGTCCTCTCAACACCTGAACCTGGGGAAGAGCTATTTTTGTACTTAGCAGTTTCAGAACACGCAGTAAGTGCGGTGTTAATCCGAGAAGAAAAAGGGGAGCAAAAGGCTGTTTACTATGTAAGCAAAACCTTGGCCAACGCAAAAACAAGGTATCTACTCCTAGAGAAATTAATGCTAGCCTTAGTGATGGCTTCAAAGAAGTTAAACCATTACTTTCAGGCGCACAAGATTGTAGTGCTAACAGAGCACCCTTTGAAACCCTTGTTACAGCAGGGAGACTTAACTGGAAGGATAGCAAGATGGGCAGTGGCCTTGGGCCAGTACGACCTAGAGTTCAGGCCGAGAACGGCAATTAAGGGCCAAGTTTTGGCCGACTTCGTGGCAGAGTTCACCCCGGAATCCAACGAACATCAGGCTCCGTTGAGCCAAGATGAACGTTGTCCCAGTAAGCAAGGAGAATCCAGCCAAAGGCAAAAGAACAAAGGAAAGAAAAACTCAGACCCTGCAGCATCTACATCGGCGACTCCTTCAGACTATTTGTCGATGGAAGTTCAAACCGACAAGGAGCGGGGCAGGAGTACTACTGATATCTCTAGATGGAGAAATAATAGAACAGTCCATCCGTTTGGGGTTCAAGGCCTCAAACAATGAAGCAGAATACGAAGCATTAATTGCAGGGCTAAAGTTGGCAGCAGCAGCAGAAGCAGATGAGGTAATAGTTTTTTGTGATTCACAGCTTATTGTTAACCAGTCAACAGAAGAATTCACAGCCAGAGACAAAAGGATGTCGACATATGCAAAAGAGGTCATCAGATTGGCAGCCTTATTTCAGAACTGCCGACTACTCCAAGTAAGCCGAGATGATAACAGCCACGCCGACGCGTTGGCCAACCTGGCAAGTTCAATGTAGATTGGAAAAACAAGGACAATTATGATTGACTATATGTCGGCCCGAGCATAGAACCACAGAACACAGAGCAGGAAGCAATGTGTGTAGACATGGGGCCAAGCTGGATGGATGCAATTGTTGCATTCCTGAAGAAAGGAAAGCTACCAGAAGACCGCAAGGAGGCACATAAGGTCAGATTGAAGCCGGCAAGATTCAGTCTCACAGCGGACGGACATCTCTATAGAAGGTCATTCACTGGACCCCTCTTAAGGTGCGTACACCCTTTGCAGGTTGAAGATTTTTTATATGAAATTCATGAAGGAGTTTATGGAAGCCACGCTGGAGGCAGATCACTAGCTCACAGGGCCATTACCTAGG
>JAPPVO010004027.1:0-32420 GCA_030407325.1 Camellia japonica | reverse complement strand
TTATCACTCGCGCTATTTGTGCATCGCACTGTTTTGTGCAGTTTACGCTCGCGCTATTTTGCGCATTGCACTGTTTTGTGCAGTTTATCACTCGCGCTGTGTTGCGCATCGCACTGTTTTGTGCAGTTTCTCACTCGCGCTCTTTTGCACACATCGCACTGTTTTGTGCAGTTTACACTCGCGCACTTTTGCGCATCGCACTGTTTTGTGCAGTTTACACATGCGCTGTTTTGTGCAGTTTATCACTTGCGCTATTTTGCGCATCACACAGTTTTGTGCAGTTTACACTCGCGCTATTTTGCGCATCGCACTGTTTTGTGCAGTTTACACTCGCGCTGTGTTGCGCATCGCACTGTGTTGTGCAGTTTATCACTCGCGCTTTCTTGCGCATCGCACTGCGTTGTGAAGTTTACACTCGCGCTATTTTGCGCATCGCACTGTCTTGTGCAGTATACACTCGCGCAATTTTGCGCATCGCACTGTTTTGTGCAGTTTACACTTGCGCTGTTTTGCGCATCGCACTGTTTTGTACAGTTTATCACTCGCACTTTCTTGCGCATCGCAATGTCTTGTGCAGTTTACACTCGCGCTTTCTTGCGCATCGCACTGTCTTGTGCAGTTTACACTCGCGCTATTTTGCGCATCGCAATGTCTTGTGCAGTTTACACTCGCGCTATTTTGCGCATCGCACTGTTTTGTAGAGTTTTCACCCGCGCTATTTTGCGGATCGCACTGGTTTGTGCAGTTTACACTCGCGCTGTTTTGCGCATCGCTCTGTTTTGTGCAGTTTACACTCGCGTTGTTTTGCGCATCGCACTGTTTTGTGCAGTTTACACTCGCGCTGTTTTGCGCATTTCACTTTTTTGTGCAGTTTATCACTTGCGCTGTTTTGGGCATCCCACTATTTTGTGCAGTTTATCACTCGCGTTGTGTTGCGCATCGCACTGTTTTGTGCAGTTTATCACTCGCGCTATTTTGCGCATCGCACTGTTTTGTGCAGTTTACACTCGCGCAATTTTGCGCATCGCACTGTTTTACGCAGTTTATCACTCGCGCTATTTTACGCGTCGCACTGTTTTGTGCAGTTTACACTCGGGCTATTTTGCGCATCGCACAGTTTTGTCTAGTTTATCACTCGCGCTGTTCTGCGCATCGCACTGTTTTGTGCAATTTACACTCGCGCTATTTTGCGCATCGCACTGTTTTGTGCAATTTATCACTCGCGCTGTTTTGCGATTGGCACTGTTTTGTGCAGTTTACACTCGCGCTGTTTTGCGTATCGCACTATTTTGTGCAGTTTATCACTCACGCTGTTTTGCGCATCCCACTGTTTTGTGCAGTTTATCACTCGCGCTGTGTTGCGCATCGCACTGTTTTGTGCAGTTTATCACTCGCACTTTCTTGCCCATCGACTGTTTTGTGCAGTTTATCACTCCCGCTATTTTGTGCATCGCACTGTTTTGTGCAGTTTACGCTCGCGCTATTTTGCGCATCGCACTGTTTTGTGCAGTTTATCACTCCCGCTGTGTTGCGCATCGCACTGTTTTGTGCAGTTTCTCACTCGCGCTCTTTTGCACACATCGCACTGTTTTGTGCAGTTTACACTCGCGCTCTTTTGCGCATCGCACTGTTTTGTGCAGTTTACACATGCGGTATTTTGCGCATCGCACTGTTTTGTGCAGTTTATCACTAGCGCTATTTTGCGCATCACACAGTTTTGTGCAGTTTACACTCGCGCTATTTTGCGCATCGCACTGTTTTGTGCAGTTTACACTCGCGCTCTGTTGCGCATCGCACTGTGTTGTGCTGTTTACACTCGCGCTGGGTTGCGTATCGCACTGTTTTGCGCATCGCACTATTTTGTGCAGTTTACACTCGCGCTGGGTTGCGTATCGCACTGTCTTGTGCAGTTTATCACTCGCACTTTCTTGCGCATCGCACTGTCTTGTGCAGTTTACACTCGTGCTTTCTTGCGCATCGTACTGTCTTGTGCAGTTTATAGTCGCGCTATTTTGCACATCGCAATGTCTTGTGCAGTTTACACTCGCGCTATTTTGCGCATCGCACTATTTTGTAGAGTTTTCACCCGCGCTATTTTGCGTATCGCACTGTTTTGTGCAGTTTACACTCGCGCTGTTTTGCGCATCGCTCTGTTTTGTGCAGTTTACACTCGCGCTGTTTTGTGCATCGCACTGTTTTGTGCAGTTTACACTCGCGCTGTTTTGCGCATCCCACTTTTTTGTGCAGTTTATCACTCGCGCTGTTTTGGGCATCCCACTGTTTTGTGCGGTTTATCACTCGCGTTGTGCTGTGCATCGCACTGTTTTGTGTAGTTTCTCACTCGCGCTATTTTGCGCATCGCACTGTTTTGTGCAGTTTACACTCGCGCAATTTTGCGCATCGCACTGTTTTGCGCAGTTTATCACTCGCGCTATTTTGCGCATCGCACTATTTTGTGCAGTTTACACTCGGGCTATTTTGTGCATCGCACAGTTTTGTCCAGTTTATCACTCGCGCCGTTCTGCGCATCGCACTGTTTTGTGCAGTTTACACTCGCGCTATTTTGCGCATCGCACTATTTTGTGCAATTTATCACTCGCGCTGTTTTGCGATTGGCGCTGTTTTGTGCTGTTTACACTCGCGCTGTTTTGCGTATCGCACTGTTTTCTGCAGTTTATCACTTGCGCTGTTTTGCGCATCCCACTGTTTTGTGCAGTTTATCACTCGCGCCGTGTTGCGCATCGCACTGTTTTGTGCAGTTTATTACTCGCGCTTTCTCGCACATCGACTGTTTTGTGCAGTTTATCACTCGCGCTATTTTGTGCATCGCACTGTTTTGTGCAGTTTATGCTCGCGCCATTTTGCGCATCGCTCTGTATTGTGCAGTTTATCACTCGCGCTATTTTACGCATCGCACTGTTTTGTGTAGTTTACACTCGCTCTATTTTGCGCATCGCACTGTTTTGTGCGATTTACACTCGCGCTATTTTGCGCATCGCACTGTTTTGTGTAGTTTACAGTTGTGCTGTTTTGCGCATCGCACTGTTTTGTGCAGTTTACACTTGCGCTTTTTTGGGCATCGCACTGTTTTGTGCAGTTTACACGCGGGCTATTTTGCGCATCGCACAGTTTTCTCCAGTTTATCACTCGTGCTATTTTGCGCATCACACTGTTTTGTGCAGTTTACGCTCGCGCTATTTTGCGCATCGCACAGTTTTGTGCAGTTTATCACTCACGCTATTTTGCGCATCGCACCGTTTTGTGCAGTTCACCCACGCGCTATTTTGCGCATCGCACTGTTTTGTGCAATTGACACTCGCGCTATTTTGCGCATCAAACTGTTTTGTGCAGTTTACACTCGCGTTGTTCTGCGCATCGCACTGTTTTGCGCATCGCACTGTTTTGCGCAGTTTACACTCGCGCTGTTTTGCGCATCGCTCTGTTTTGTGCAGTTTACACTCGCGCTGTTTTGCGCTTCCCACTTTTTCGTGCCGTTTATCACTCGCGTTGTTTTGTGCATCCCACCATTTTGTGCAGTTTATCACTCGCGTTGTGTTGCGCATCGCACTGTTTTGTGTAGTTTATCACTCGCGCTTTCTTGCACATCGACTGTTTTGTGCAGTTTATCACTAGCGCTATTTTGGACAGCACACTGTTTTGTGCAGTTTACGCACGCAGCAGTTTTCGCATCGCACCATTTTGTGCAGTTAACACTCGCGTTGTTTTGCCCAGCTCACTGTTTTGTACAGTTTACACTCGCGCTGTTTTGCGCAGCGCACTGTTTTGTGCAGTTTAGACTCGCGCTTTTTGCGCATCGCACTATGTTGTGCAGTTTATCACTCGCGCTGTTTGGCGCAGCGCACTATTTTGTGCAGTTTATCACTCGCGCTGTTTCACGCAGCGCACTATTTTGTGCAATTTATCACTCGCGTTGTTTTGCGCAGCGCACTGTTTTGTGCAGTTTACACTCGCGCTGTTTTGCGCAGCGCACTGTTTTGTGGAGTTTACACTCGCGCTTTTTGCGCATCGCACTGTTTTTTGCAGTTTACACTCGTGCTGTTTTGCACATCGCACAGTTTTGTGCAGTTTACACTCGCGCTATTTTGCGCAGCGCACTGTTTTGTGCAGTTTACACTCGCGCTGTTTTCCGCATCGCACTGTTTTGTGCAGTTCATCACTCGTTCTTTTTTGCGTAGCACAATGTTTCTGCAGTTTACAATCGCGCTTTTTGCGAATCGCACTGTTTTGTGCAGTTTACACTCTCACAGTTCTGCGCATCGCACCGTTTTGTGCAGTTTATCACCCGCGTGTTTTGCGCATCGCACTGTTTTGTGGAGTTTACAGTAGCGCTATTTTGCGCATCGCACTGTTTTGTACAGTTTATCACTCGCGTTGTTTTACGCAGTGCACTGTTTTGTGCAGTTCACACTCGCACGGTTTTGTGCAGTTTACACTAGCGCTGTTTTGCGCATCGCACTATTTTTGGCAGTTTATCACTCGCGCAATTTTGCGCAGTGCATTGTTTTGCGCAGTTTACCACTCGCGCTGTTTTGCGCAGCGCACTATTTTGTGCAGTTTACACACGCTCTATTTCGGGCATCGCGCTGTTTTGTGCAGTTTATCACTCGCGCTGTTTTGCGCAGCGCAGTGTTTTGCGCAGTTTATCACTCGCGCTGTTTTGCGTAGCGCACTGTTTTGTGCAGTTTACACTCGCGCTGTTTTGCGCAGCGCACTCTTTTGTGCAGTTTACACTCGCGCTGTTTTGCGCATGGCACTGTTTTGTGCAGTTTACACTCGCGTTGTTTTGCGCATCCCACAATTTTGTGTAGTTTATCGCTCGCGCTGTTTTGCGCAGCGCACAGTTTTGAGCAATTTACCCTCGCGTCGTTTTGGGCATCGCACTGTTTTGGCCAGTTTATCTGTCGCGCTGTTTTGCGTAGCGCACTGTTTTGCGCAGTTTATCACTCGCGCCGTTTTGCGTAGCGCATTGTTTTGTGCAGTTTACACTCGCGCTGTTTTGCACATCGCACTGTTTTGTGCAGTTTATCACTCGCGCCATTTGCGCATCGCACTGTTTTCTGCAGTTTACACTAGCGCTGTTTTGCGCATCCCACCATTTTGTGTAGTTTATCACTCGCGCTGTTCTGCGCAGCGCACTGTTTTGTGCAGGTTACACACGCGCCATTTTACGCATCACACTGTTTTGTGCGGTTCACACTCGCGCTGTTTTGCGCATCGCACTGTTTTGTGCAGTTTATCACTCGCGCTGTTTTGCGCAGCGCACTATTTTGTGCAGTTTACAATCGCGCTGTTTTGCGCAGCGCACTGTTTTGTGCAGTTTACACTCGCGCTTTTTGCGCATCGCACTGTTTTGTGCAGTTTACACTCGCGCAGTTCAGATCATCGCACCGTTTTGTGCAGTTTATCACTCGCGCATTTTGCGCATCGCACTGTTTTATGCAATTTACACTAGCGTTGTTTTACGCATCGCACCGTTTTGTGCAGTTTATCACTCGCGCTGTTTTGCGCAGCGCACTGTTTTGTGCAGTTCACACTCGCACTGTTTTGTGCAGTTTACACTAGCGCTGTTTCGCGCATCGCACTGTTTTGGGCAGTTTATCACTCGCGCCCTTTTGCGCAGCGCTTTGTTTTGCGCAGTTTATCACTCGCGCTGTTTTGCGCAGCGCACAGTTTTGTGCAGTTTACACTGCCGCTGTTTCGGGCAACGCACTGTTTTGTGCAGTTTATCACTCGCGCTTTTTTGCGCAGCGCACTGTTTTGTGCAGTTTACACTCGCTCTGTTTTGCGCATCACACTGTTTTGTGCAGTTTACACTCGCGTTGTTTTGCGCACTGCACAGTTTTGTGCAGTTTATCGCTCGCGCTGTTTTGCGCAGCGCACTTTTTTGTGCAGTTTACCCTCGCGCTGTTTTGCGTAGCGCACTGTTTTGCACAGTTTATCACTCGCGTTGTTTTGCGCATCGCCCAGTTTTGTGCCGTTTACAATCGCGCTGTTTTGCACATCGCACTGTTTTGTTCAACTTACACTCACGCAGTTTTGCGCGTCGCACAGTTTTGTGCAGTTTATCACTCGCGCTGTTTTGCGAAGCGCACCGTTTTCTGCAGTTTACAGTCGCGCTCTTTTGCGCATCGCACTGTTTTGTGCAATTTATCACTCGCGCTGTTTTGCACAGCGCACTATATTGTGCAGGTTACACACACGCCATTTTACGCAGCGCACCGTTTTGTGCAGTTTACACTCGCGCTGTTTTGCGCATGGCACTGTTTTGTGCAGTTTACACTCGCGATGTTTTGCGCATCCCACAATTTTGTGTAGTTTATCGCTCGCGCTGTTTTGCGCAGCGCACAGTTTTGAGCAATTTACCCTCGCGTCGTTTTGGGCATCGCACTGTTTTGGCCAGTTTATCCCTCTCGCTGTTTTGCGTAGCGCACTGTTTTGCGCAGTTTATCACTCGCGTCGTTTTGCGTAGCGCATTGTTTTGTGCAGTTTACACTCGCGCTGTTTTGCACATCGCACTGTTTTGTGCAGTTTATCACTCGCGCCATTTGCGCATCGCACTGTTTTGTGCAGTTTACACTAGCGCTGTTTTGCGCATCCCACCATTTTGTGCAGTTTATCACTCGCGCTGTTTTGCGCAGCGCACTGTTTTGTGCAGGTTACACACGTGCCATTTTACGCATCGCACTGTTTTGTGCGGTTCACACTCGCGCTGTTTTGCGCATCGCACTGTTTTGTGCAGTTTATCACTCGCGCTATTTTGCGCAGCGCACTATTTTGTGCAGTTTACAATCGCGCTGTTTTGCGCAGCGCACTGTTTTGTGCAGTTTACACTCGCGCTTTTTGCACATCGCACTGTTTTGTGCAGTTTACACTCGCGCAGTTCAGATCATCGCACCGTTTTGTGCAGTTTATCACTCGCGCATTTTGCGCATCGCACTGTTTTATGCAATTAACACTAGCGTTGTTTTACGCATCGCACCGTTTTGTGCAGTTTATCACTCGCGCTATTTTGCGCAGCGCACTGTTTTGTGCCGTTCACACTCGCACTGTTTTGTGCAGTTTACACTAGCGTTGTTTCGCGCATCGCACTGTTTTGTGCATTTCAAACTCGCGCTATTTTGCGCATCGCACTGTTTTGTGCATTTCAAACTCGCGCTGTTTTGCGCAGCGCACTGTTTTGTGCAGTTTACACTCGCGTTGTTTTGCGCATCGCACTGTTTTGTGCAGTTTACACTCGCGTTGTTTTGCGCACTGCACAGTTTTGTGCAGTTTATTGCTCGCGCTGTTTTGCGCAGCGGTTTTGGGCAGTTTACCCTCGCGCTGTTTTGCGTATCGCACTTTTTTGTGCAGTTTATCCATCGCGCTGTTTTGCGTAGCGCACTGTTTTGCACAGTTTATCACTCGCGTTGTTTTGCGCATCGCCCAGTTTTGTGCCGTTTACAATCGCGCTGTTTTGCGCATCACACTGTTTTGTTCAGCGTACACTCGCGCAGTTTTGCGCGTCGCATAGTTTTGTGCAGTTTATCACTCGCGCTGTTTTGCGAAGCGCACCGTTTTCTGCAGTTTACAGTCGCGCTCTTTTGCGCATCGCACTGTTTTGTGCAATTTATCACTCGCGCTGTTTTGCACAGCGCACTATATTGTGCAGGTTACACACACGCCATTTTACGCAGCGCACCGTTTTGTGCAGTTTACACTCGCGCTCTTTTGCGCGTCGCACTGTTTTGGGCAGTTTACAGTCGCGCTGTTTTGCGCATCGCACTGTTTTGGGCAGTTTATCACTCGCACTTTTTGCGCATCGCACTGTTTTGTGCAGTTTACACTAGCGTTGTTCTGCGCATCGCACTATTTTGTGCAGTTTACACTCCCGCTGTTTTGCGCATCGCACTGTTTTGTGCGGTTTATCACTCGCGCACTTTTGCGCAACGCACTATTTTGTGCAATTTACACTCGCGCTGTTTTGGTCATCGCACTGTTTTGGGCAGTTTATCACTCGCGCTGTTTTGCGCAGCGCCCTGTTTTGTGCAGTTTACACTCGCGATGTTTTGCGCATCGCGCTGTTTTGTGCAGTTTATCACTCGCGTTGTTTTGCGCAGCGCACTATATTGTGCAGTTTACGCACGCGCCATTTTGCGCATCGCACCATTTTGTGCAGTTTACCCTCGTGCTGTTTTACCCAGCGCACTGTTTTGTGGAGTTTACACTAGCGCTGTTTTGCGCAGCGCACTGTTTTGCGCAGTTTAGACTCGCGCTTTTTGCGCATTGCACAGTTTTGTGCAGTTTATCACTCGCGTATTTTGCGCAGCACATTGTTTGTGCAGTTTACACTCGTGCTGTTTTGCGCATCGCACTGTTTTGTGGAGTTTACACTCGCGCTTTTTGCGCATAGCACTGTTTTGTGCAGTTTACTCTCGCGCTATTTTGCGGATCTCACTGTTTTGCCCAGCGCACTGTTTTGTGCTGTTTACGCTCGCGCTCTTTTGCGCCCCGCACTGTTTTGTGCAGTTTACACTCGCGCTATTTTCCGAATCGCACTGTTTTGTGCAGTTTATCACTCGCGCTGTTTTGCGCGGCACACTGTTTTGTGCAGTTTACACTCGCTCTGTTTTGCGCATCGCACAGTTTTGTGCGGTTTATCACTCGCGTTGTTTTGCGCAGTGCACTGTTTTGTGCAGTTTACACTCGCACTGTTTTGCGCAGCGCACTGTTTTGTGGAGTTTACACTTGCCCTTTTTGCGCATCGCACTGTTTTGTGCTGTTTACACTCGCGCTGTTTTGCGCATTGCACTGTTTTGTGCAGTTTATCACTCGCCCTGTTTTGCGCCGCGCACTATTTTGTGCAGTTTACACTCGCCCTTTTTGCGCATCGCACTGTTTTGTGCAATTTACAGCCGCGCAATTCTGCGCATCGCACCGTTTTGTGCTGTTTATCACTCACGCATTCTGCGCATCGCACTGTTTTGCGCATCGCACTGTTTTGTGCAGTTTACACTAGCGCTGTTTTGCGCATCGCACTGTTTTGTGCAGTTTATCACTTGCGCTGTTTTGTGCAGTTTACACTCGCACTGTTTTGTGCAGTTTACACAAGCGCTGTTTTGCGCATCGCACTATTTTGTGCAGTTTATCCATCGTGCTGTTTTGCGCGGCGCACTATTTTGTGCTGTTTAGACTCGCGCTCTTTTGCGCAACGCACTGTTTTGTGCAATTAAGACTCGCGCTGTTTTGCGCATCGCACTGTTTTGTGCAGTTTATCACTCGTGCTGTTTTGCGCAGCGCACTGTTTTGTGCAGTTTACACTCGCGCTGTTTTGCGCATCGCACTATTTTGTGCAGTTTTTCACTCGCGTTGTTTTGCCCAGCGCACTGTTTTGTGTAGTTTACACTCGCGCTCTTTTGCGGAGTGCACTGTTTAGTGCAGTTTACACTCGTGCTGTATTGCGCATCGCACTATTTTGTGCAGTTTATCACTGGCGCTGTTTTGCGCAGCGCACTGTTTTGTGCAGTTTATCACTCGCGCTGTTTTGCCCAGCGCATTGTTTTGTGCGGTTTGCACTCACGCTGTTTTGCGCAGCGCAATGTTTTGTGCAGTTTAGACTCGCGCTTTTTGCGCATCGCACTGTTTTGTGCAGTTTATCACTCGCGCTGTTTTGCGCAGCGCACTGTTTTGTGCAGTTTACACTCGCGTTGTTCTGCGCATCGCACCGTTTTGTGCAGTTTATCACTCGCGCTGTTTTGCCCAGCGCACTGTTGTGTGCAGTTTACAGTCGCGATGTTTTGCGCAGCGCACTGTTTTGTGCAGTTTAGACTCGCGCTTTTTCAGCATCGCACTGTTTTGTGCAGTTTATCACTCGCGCTGTTTGGTGCAGCGCACTGTTTTGTGCAATTTATCAGTCGCGCTGTTTCACGCAGCGCACTCTTTTGTGCAGTTTATCACTCGAGCTGTTTTGCGCAGCGCACTGTTTTGTGCAGTTTACACTAGCGTTGTTTTACGCATCGCACTGTTTTGTGCAGTTTGCAGTCGCGCTGTTCTGCGCATCGCACCGTTTTGTGCAGTTTATCGCTCGCGTTGTTTTGCCCAGCGCACTGTTTTGTGTAGTTTACACTCGCGTTGTTTTGCGCAGCGCAGTGTTTTGTGCAGTTTAGACTCGCGCTTTTTGCGCATCGCACTGTTTTGTGCAGTTTATCACTCGCGCTGTTTGGTGCAGCGCACTGTTTTGTGCAATTTATCACTCGCGCTGTTTCACGCAGCGCACTCTTTTGTGCAGTTTATCACTCGAGCTGTTTTGCGCAGCGCACTGTTTTGTGCAGTTTGCACTAGCGTTCTTTTGCGCATCGCACTGTTTTGTGCAGTTTGCACTCGCGCTGTTCTGCGCATCGCACCGTTTTGTGCAGTTTATCGCTCGCGTTGTTTTGCCCAGCGCACTGTTTTGTGTAGTTTACACTCGCGTTGTTTTGCGCAGCGCAGTGTTTTGTGCAGTTTAGACTCGCGCTTTTTGCGCATCGCACTGTTTTGTGCAGTTTATCACTCGCGCTGTTTGGTGCAGCGCACTGTTTTGTGCAATTTATCACTCGCGCTGTTTCACGCAGCGCACTCTTTTGTGCAGTTTATCACTCGAGCTGTTTTGCGCAGCGCACTGTTTTGTGCAGTTTACACTAGCGTTGTTTTGCGCATCGCACTGTTTTGTGCAGTTTACACTCGCGCTGTTCTGCGCATCACACCGTTTTGTGCAGTTTATCGCTCGCGTTGTTTTGCCCAGCGCACTGTTTTGTGTAGTTTACACTCGCGCTGTTTTGCGCAGCGCAGTGTTTTGTGCAGTTTAGACTCGCGCTTTTTGCGCATCGCACTGTTTTGTGCAGTTTATCACTCGCGCTGTTTGGCGCAGCGCACTGTTTTGTGCAATTTATCACTCTCGCTGTTTAACGCAGCGCACTCTTTTGTGCAGTTTATCACTCGCGCTGTTTTGCGCAGCGCACTGTTTGGCGCAGTTTACACTCGCGCTGTTTTGCGCAGCGCACTGTTTTGTGGAGTTTACACTCGCGCATTTTACGCATCGCACTGTTTTGTGCTGTTTACACTCGCGCTGTTTTGCGCATCGCACTGTTTTATGCAGTTTATGACTCGCGCTGTTTTGCGCAGCGCACTGTTCTGTGCAATTTACACTCGCCCTTTTTGCGCATCGCACTGTTTTGTGCAATTTACACCCGCGCAGTTCTGCACATCGCACCGTCTTGTGCAGTTTATCACTCGCGCATTTCGCGCATCGCACTATTTTGTGCAGTTTACACTAGCGCTGTTTTGCGCATCGCACTGTTTTGTGCAGTTAATCACTTGCGCTGTTTTGCGCAGCGCACTGTTTTGTGCAGTTTATCACTCGCGCTGTTTTGCGCATCGCATTGTTTTGTGCAGTTTATCACTCGCGTAGTTTTGCACAGCGCACTGTTTTGTGGAGTTTATCTCTAGCGCTGTTTTGCGCAGCGCACTGTTTTGCGCAGTTTACACTCGCACTGTGTTGGGCATCGCAGTGTTTTGTGTAGTTTATCACTCGCGCTGTTTTGCGCATCGCACTGTTTTGTGCAGTTTATCACTCGCGCTGTTTTGCCCAGCGCACTGTTTTGTGCAGTTTATCACTCGCGCTGTTTTGCGCATCGCGATGTTTTGTGCAGTTTATCACTCGCGCTGTTTTGCGCAGCGCCCTGTTTTGTGCAGTTCATCACTCGCGCTTTTTTGTGGATCGGACAGTTATGTGCAGTTTACACTCGCGTAGTTTTGCGCAGCACACTGTTTTGTGCAGTTTATCACTCGCGCTGTTTTGCGTAGCGCATTGTTCTGTGCAGTTTACACTCGCGCTGTTTTGCGCATCGCAGTGTTTTGTGCAGTTTATCACTCGCGCTGTTTGGCGCAGCGCACATGTTTTGTGCAGTTTACACTCGCACTGTTTTGCACATCGCACTGTTTTGTGCAGTTTATCACTCGCGTTGTTTTGCGGAGCGCACTGTTTTGTGCAGTTTATCACTCGCGCTGTTTTGCGCAGCGCACTGTTTTGTGCTGTTTATCACTCCCGCTGTTTTGCACAGCGCACTGTTTTGTGCAGTTTACACTCGCGCTGTTTGGCGCATCGCACTGTTTTGAGCAGTTTATAACTTGCCCTGCTTTGCGCAGCGCACTGTTTTGTGCAGTTTAACACTCGCGCAGTTTTGCGCAGCACACTGTTTTCTGCAGTTTACCCTCGCGCTGTTTTGCGCAGCGCACTGTTTTGTGAAGTTTACACTCGCGCTGTTTTGCGCATCGCACTGTTTTGTGCAGTTTATCACTCGCGCTGTTTTTTGCAACGCACTGTTTTGTGCAGTTTATCACTCGCGCTCTTTTGCGCAGCGCACTGTTTTGTGCAGTTTATCACTCGCGCTGTTTTGCGCATCGCACTGTTTTGTGCAGTTTATCACTCGCGCAGTTTTGCGCAGGGCACCGTTTTGTGCAGTTTATCGCTCGCGCTGTTTTCCACAGCGCACTGTGTTGTGCAGTTTATCGCTCGCGCTGTTTTGCGCATCGCACTGTTTTGTGCAGTTTATCACTCGCGCTGTTTTACGCAACGCACTCTTTTGTGCAGTTTACACTCGCGCTGTTTTGCGCTGCGCACTGTTTTGTGCAGTTTACACTCGCGCACTTTTGCGCATCGCACTGTTTTGTGCAGTTTATCACTCGCGTTGTTTTGCGCAGCGCACTATTTTGTGCAGTTTACACTCGCGCTGTTTTGCGCATCGCAGTGTTTTGTGCAGTTTATCACTCGCGCTATTTTGTGCAGCGCACTGTTTTGTGCAGTTTACACTCGCGCTGTTTTGCGCATCGCACTGTTTTGTGCAGTTTATCACTCGCGCTGTTTTGCGCAGCGCACTGTTTTGTGCAGTTTATCACTCGCGCTGTTTTACGCAGCGCACTATTTTGTGCAGTTTATCACTCGCGTTGTTTTGCGCATCGCACTATTTTGTGCAGTTTATCACTCGCGCTGTTTTGCGCAGCGCACTGTTTTGTGCAGTTTATCACTCGCGCTGTTTTACGCAACGCACTCTTTTGTGCAGTTTACACTCGCGCTGTTTTGCGCTGCGCACTGTTTTGTGCAGTTTACACTCGCGCACTTTTGCGCATCGCACTGTTTTGTGCAGTTTATCACTCGCGTTGTTTTGCGCAGCGCACTATTTTGTGCAGTTTACGCTCGCGCTGTTTTGCGCAGCGCACTGTTTTGTGCAGTTTACCCACGCGCTGTTTTGCGCATCGCACTGTTTTGTACAGTTTATCACTCGCGCTGTTTTGCGCAGCGCACTGTTTTGTGTAGTTTACGCTCGCGCAGTTTTGCGCATCGCACTGTTTTGTGCAGTTCATCACTCGCGCTATTTTGTGGATCGGACAGTTATGTGCAGTTTACACTCGCGTAGTTTTGCGCATCGCACAGTTTTGTGCAGTTTATCACTCGCGCTCTAGTGCACATCGCACTGTTTTGTGCAGTTTACACTCGCGCTATTTTGCGCATCGCACTATTTTGTGCAGTTTATCACTCGCGCTGTTTTTCGCAGCGCACTGTTTTGTCCAGTTTACACTCGTGTTGTTTTGTGCAGTTTACACTCGCGCTGTTTGGCGCATCGCACTGTTTTGAGCAGTTTATCACTCGCGCTGCTTTGCGCAGCGCACTGTTTTGTGCAGTTTATCACTCGCGCAGTTTTGCGCAGCACACTGTTTTGTGCAGTTTATCACTCGCGCTGTTTTGCGTAGCGCATTGTTCTGTGCAGTTTACACTCGCGCTATTTTGCGCATCGCAGTGTTTTGTGCAGTTTATCACTCGCGCCGTTTTGCGCAGCGCACTGTTTTGTGCAGTTTACACTCGCACTGTTTTGCGCATCGCACTGTTTTGTGCAGTTTATCACTCGCGTTGTTTTGCGGAGCGCACTGTTTTGTGCAGTTTATCACTCGCGCTGTTTTGCGCAGCGCACTATTTTGTGCAGTTTATCACTCCCGCTGTTTTGCGCAGCGCACTGTTTTGTGCAGTTTACACTCGCGCTGTTTTGCGCATCGTAGTGTTTTGTGCAGTTTATCACTCGCTCTGTTTTACGCAGCGCACTGTTTTGTGCAGTTTACACTCGCACTGTTTTGCGCATTGCACCGTTTTGAGCAGTTTATCACTCGCGCTGTTTTGCGCAGCGGACTGTTTTGTGCAGTTTATCACTCGCGCAGTTTTGCACAGCGCACTGTTTTGTGCAGTTTATCACTCGCGCTGTTTTGCGCAGCGCACTGTTTTGTGCAGTTTACACTCGCGCTGTTTAGCGCATCGCAGTGTTTTGTGCAGTTTATCACTCGCGCTGTTTTGCGCAGCGCACTGTTTTGTGGAGTTTACAGTCGCCCTGTTTTGCGCATCGCAATGTTTTGTGCAGTTTATCACTCGCGCTGTTTTGCGCAGCGCACTGTTTTGTGCAGTTTATCACTCGCGCTGTTTTGCGCATCGCAGTGTTTTGTGCAGTTTACCACTCGAGCTATTTTGCGCAGCGCACTGTTTTGTGCAGTTCACACTTGCGCTGTTTTGTGCATCGCACTGTTTTATGCAGTTTATCACTCGCGCTGTTTTGCGGAGCGCACTGTTTTGTGCAGTTTATCACTCGCGCTGTTTTGCGCAGCGCACTGTTTTGTTCAGTTTACAGTCGCGCTGTTTTGCGCAGCGCACTGTTTTGTGCAGTTTACACTCGCGCTCTTTTGCGCATCGCACTGTTTTGTGCAGTTTACACTCGCGCTCTTTTGCGCATCGCACTGTCTTGTGCAGTTTATCACTCGCGCTGTTTTACGCAGCGCACTGTTTTGTGCAGTTTACCCTCGCGCTGTTTTGCGCATCGCACTGTTTTGTGCTGTTTACACTCGCGTTGTTTTGCGCGTCGCACTGTTTTATGCAGTTTACACTAGTCCTGTTTTGCGCCTCGCACTGTTTTGTGCAGTTTACACTCGCGCTGTTTTGCGCATCGCAGTGTTTTGTGCAGTTTATCACTCGCGCTGTTTTGCGCAGCGCACTGTTTTGTGCAGTTTACACTCGCGCTGTTTTGCGCATCGCACTGTTTTGTGCAGTTTATCACTCGCGCTGTTTTGTGCAGTTTATCACTCGCGCTGTTTTGCGCATCGCACTGTTTTGTGCAGTTTATCACTCGCGCTGTTTTGCGCAGCGCACTGTTTTGTGCAGTTTATCACTCGCGCTCTTTTGCGCATCGCGCTGTTTTGTGTAGTTTATCACTCGCGCTGTTTTGCGCAGCGCACTGTTTTGTGCAGTTTATCACTCGCGCTGTTTTGCGCAGCGCACTGTTTTGTGCAGTTTATCACTCGCGCTGTTTTGCGCATCGCACTGTTTTGTGCAGTTTATCACTCGCGTAGTTTTGCACAGCGCACTGTTTTGTGGAGTTTAACTCTAGCGCTGTTTTGCGCAGCGCACTGTTTTGTGCAGTTTACACTCGTGCTGTGTTGGGCATCGCAGTGTTTTGTGCAGTTTATCACTCGCGCTGTTTTGCGCATCGCACTGTTTTGTGCAGTTTATCACTCGCGCTGTTTTGCGCAGCACACTGTTTTGTGCAGTTTATCACTCGCGCTATTTTGCGCATCGCGATGTTTTGTGCAGTTTATCACTCGCGCTGTTTTGCGCAGCGCCCTGTTTTGTGCAGTTTATCACTCGCACTGTTTTACACACCGCACTCTTTTGTGCAGTTTACACTCGCGCTGTTTTGCGCAGCGCACTGTTTTGTGCAGTTTACACTCGCGCTCTTTTGCGCATCGCACTGTTTTGTGCAGTTTACTCTCGCGCTGTTTTGCGCATCGCACTGTTTTGTGCAGTTTATCACTCGCGCTATTTTGTGGATCGGACAGTTATGTGCAGTTTACACTCGCGCTGTTTTGCGCATCACACAGTTTTGTGCAGTTTATCACTCGTGCTCTAGTGTACATCGCACTGTTTTGAGCAGTTTACACTCGCGCTATTTTCCGCATCGCACTGTTTTGTGCAGTTTATCACTCGCGCTGTTTTTCGCAGCGCACTGTTTTGTCCAGTTTACACTCGTGCTGTTTTGTGCAGTTTACACTCGCGGAGCGCTGTTTTGCGCAGCGCACTGTTTTGTGCAGTTTACACTCGCGCTGTTTTGCGCATCGCGCTGTTTTGTGCAGTTTATCACTCCCGCTGTTTTGCGCAGCGCCCTGTTTTGTGCAGTTTATCACTCGCACTGTTTTCCACACCGTACTCTTTTGTGCAGTTTACACTCGCGCTGTTTTGCGCAGCGCACTGTTTTGTGCAGTTTACACTCGCGCTCTTTTGCGCATCGCACTGTTTTGTGCAGTTTACACTCGCACTCTTTTGCGCATCGCACTGTTTTGTGCAGTTTACTCTCGCGCTGTTTGGCGCATCGCACTGTTTTGTGCAGTTTATCCCTCGCGCTATTTTGTGGATCAGACAGTTATGTGCAGTTTACACTCGCGCTGTTTTGCGCATCGCACTGTTTTGTGCAGTTTACACTCGCGCTATTTTGCGCATCGCACTGTTTTGTGCACACTCGCGTTGTTTTTCGCAGCGCACTGTTTTGTCCAGTTTACACTCGTGCTGTTTTGTGCAGTTTACACTCGCGCTGTTTAGCGCATCGCACTGTTTTGAGCAGTTTATCACTCGCGCTGTTTTGCGCAGTGCACTGTTTTGTGCAGTTTACACTCGCGCTCTTTTGCGCATCGCACTGTTTTGTGCTGTTTACACTCGCGTTGTTTTGCGCATCGCACTGTTTTGTGCAGTTTACACTAGCCCTGTTTTGCGCTTTTTCTAAAACAGTTTTGATCAAAATGAGAGTTGGATCAACATACTTGTTCAATTTTGATTCAAAAATCATGCAAATCAAGCTGTGAGCACTGAAAATTCTCCTTTTCGGAGCCCAAACATGGTCCAATTTTGGAAAATGAAATAGTTTTTGAGAAAGTAGTCAACTTTAGTAAAAATTTTCAAAAACTATTTTTGCAAACAATCACGCTCAACGAGCGCGGAACTTACCCTTGAGATATGCAACCTCGGATCGGAGGCAATGGGAAATTGCCCCTGGCTTAAAGGGGGGGAACACGGCAACGGAAAGTTGCCCCTGTTTGGACGGTAACTCAGGGCAACTTATGGCACTGTATGGCAACGGAAAGTTGCCCCTTGTTTGGATGATGCCGCGGCACATTGTAAGCCAGTCCTTGTTGATGACGATCGGACCCTCGGACGCGGAGGAGACGAAGACGGTTTGAATCAATATATGGACACAGTCACCTGGAAGGTGTTGGTGGTTGGACTTCAAGAGGAAGTAATCACGTAGTTCCAGGTTGCTGCAATCGAGACGTTGGATTCGGAGGAGGCAAAGTGATCAAAACCATGACATGGACTGAGACGCTATGGAAGCGTTGGGGGCTGGACTTCAGGATGAAGTTGCCTACGTATCCCAAACATGGGAATCAAGCCTTACGTAGTTCCGGTTAAGGTACACTCGGGTATTTTAACCTTCACTGTTTAGGCTCTAACTTTTGCCAAGGTGCCCAATGCGGGTTTTCGACCTTGCGAGCTATGTTTTTCTTTTTCTTTTCTTTCTTTTCTTTTCTTTTGCATTTTCATTTTTTTCTTTCTTTTGATATTTTTTGTTCTTTTTCTCCTTTTTTTGCTTCTTTTTTATTTCTTTTTATTTCCTTTTTTTCTTTGCTCTAACTTTTGCCTAGGCCGCCCTTCCGGGTTTTCGGCCCAGCGAGCCTCTCAAAGGGTAAAAGTGTAGCAAGCCCATGCCAAATGTTTTGAGATTGAAGCCTTTCTGTATCCAGGAGAATGACTGTTGTGTTGATTTGCAGAAAAGTCCATCACGGTTGCTTCACGAGCCTTGCTTGGTGGGATCTGATCTCCTTGATCTGACTTTGACGCCTCTTGCTCGAGGCTGCCTCAAAATGGGCCACACAGGCGTTTCATGGCACTGTTGAATGTTTTGAACGGATTCCAGTTTGCAACAGATAAATTGAATCTTGAGGCTGAGAGCGATCCTGGGCTGCACAATCTCAAGAGCGATTCCACACAAGTCTTCGCAAGACTGCGCGAAACATTTTGTTTTTGAAAGTTTTTAAGAAAGCGACAAATCGCTCACGCAGAAGATAGTGTGGAACCAGTCCGGATCGAACCAGGATCCTTCTCAGTACTCACGCCGACAAGCATGATTTCATTCATTAAAAGCTTAGCACACCTCTCTTTCCTCAAAATGATCAAAATTTGCAAAAACCGAGGAATTCATTCCTCTTCGTTTTTCTCACCGCAGTGTTCGAAAAGGGTTTTATGAAAAGCTTAGGTCATTATAACGATGTTCAAGGCACAAGAGAGTAGGTGGTATGTACTGTCGTTCCATTCACATCCTCTGGCACGGCTGACTCAAATAGCAACAAGTACGGAACGTGATAGCCACGACTGTTTCATTCAGTTTGTTGGTATAGCTGGCTCCTCGGCAGCAACAGACTCAAAAAGCAAAACAAAAGATAATTACAAAACGCGTTCGAGGCGACAAACCCCGGAATCACCTGGTATTCTACTATACAAGAGGGACTGACTCATTACAAAAGACAGACCCATAAGCAAAAAGACTGACTCAAGACAATGAGACAGACTCAAAACAAAACAAAAGACTGACTCGACACCCAAGTCAGAATTTACAAACTAACATTAACAGATGCCCAAAAATGCGTGCCAAACGCCACATCCAAAAACGCGCCAGGCACTGCCACAGGCGGTTCACCTACTGATTACATACTCGCAGTATCTGTGTCCTCAAAATCCAACAACTGGGTGTGACGGACTTTGCTGAGGTGGGGGGGAGGATAACCTCGTTGTCAATCAAATCTTGCACCTCATGCCGGAGGCGGAAACAATTGTCGGTAGCATGGCCTGTCTGCTGGTGGTACGCACAGTACTGAGCAGGGTCATGAGTAGCAGGGAGATTCTTCGGGAGAGGCCGAGGCTCCAGGGGTTTAAGGTGTCCCCTCTCGGCAAGGATTTGAAGTGCCTTGACAATGGCATGTAGAGAGCATGGACCTTGCGCCCTCGGGGCAGGTACTTTGGAGCCTGAGCACTCTTGCTAGATGCACTAGCGAACGGATCGGCGGGGGCGGCCTTGGATTTCTGATCCTTTCCGGATGCAAGGTTGGAGCGGGAAGAACTGTTTTGGCATGACGGGGCCTATCCCGATTCTCTGATTGACTGGAACTGCCCTCAGGCGGAGTGGGGAAAGCATCCTCCACAGCTTTCGACACAACTGCAGATATTTGTTGCTTGTTCATCCCCCCGGCTTTCAAAGCCTCTACTGCCCACAGCAGTTGTTCGATAGGGTCGGCATCTGTCTTCATCTTGCCTTTGTCTCTGGCCTCAGCCTGATCTAGAGTTTGGTTGATGCGTCGTTGCCATAGCTGGAGGTCATCTCGGTTGGCTGAGTTCAATTACTATCCGTCCCAATAGCGGGGCTCCTGGGGTACAAAGCCTCCGGCATATGGTGCGGCTGGTGGCGAAACAGACATTCCATAGGCGAGATCCGCCACGGATCTTTGAAGATCACCTATCATTCCCATTAGTTCAAATGTAGTAGGCTCGCGAGCCTGATATAGTTGAGGGGCCCAAACTGGGTGTGCAGCGGCGATCTGGGCGGATGCGGCATATCAATATTAGCCTCACCCTGCGGGGTGATTCCTTGACTCAACGCGGCCGTCATGACCACGATCTCTTCTGAATTCTGCGTCATGCTAAGTCCTGCCTCAGCAAGGAGAAGACACTAGCTGTTCTGGATCGACCCTCTGAATCTCTGAACTGAAACGGAAAACAAGCAGTATTTCAGCCCCCAAACAGATCAAACACGGGTGTAGCCGAACAACTGCACTCTACAACTGATCACTGTTCAGAATCACTGTTCAAAACTGAACTGATACCCGCAGACATAACTGATTCTCAACAACACTGATACTAGTGCCCTCGGGCCTGATGCTCAAACTTGTAAACTGATATATGCGTTCCCTGCAGAGATATACTCTAAAAAGCACATAGCAGGTAAGAGAGAGCCAATACACCCCTATGTTGGGGTAGGGTTTCCCTGTCCTATTTTGTCAGGAGCTAGGGTTTCACTACGCACGCAGCGGCTTCAAACAACCTATCGGGTAAGCAACCTGTCCTAGTTTGGAATGGTCACTATGGATTTCGATATGCACTAGGTCGAATGGTCAAAAAGGGTGCCCCGGTAAAACCGGGGTTTGTGTTCCCATACTGTCAGAGCCCTAACCGGTCAGCCTTATGGTCATGCCTTGACAAGACAAGCCTCCGGCAAACCGTTCAGGAATGGCAGATGGCAAACACGGTGTCCTAGGCGCACCAATGCACATGCAATGCAAAGAGACACATAAATGAAATCAAAATGGGATATCACGAGTTCGAGTCAAGCTCTCTAAAATCCCCAGCAGAGTCGCCAGAAACTGTAGACGCGCCCTTGGGCTTCACTCTACAGTTTGGACTCCCTTTGTTTGTTGCGGTTCTTAATCTGAACCAAAGAGTCCAACTCTGGCAAATCGTTTGAGAAAACAGATTTTTGAAAAGAAGTGCCAAACATGGACTGCTTTGCCAGATACAGAGTCGCCACCTAAATATTTTAAAATGGGAAATTTAGGAAACCCTGACTCGGTGCCGAAGGCCACGTGTCCGTCATAACCAAAGTTGTCTTGGCTCGGGAGCTTGGGTACGATCGGGGAAGGTCAGCTATGAGCACCCCCTTTCGCCCGGTCCGAAGACCGGCCTCTACTAACCATGATACCGATTTTGAAAACGTTATGTGCTCTTGTTCCGATTATTAGCCTAGAATTACTATGTTATGCGCGCAGCAAACAAGTATAGACTAGATTGCCTAATTTGGAAGTATAACATTGCATATCCGTTTGTTTTGAAAAACGTGTTGGGTTTTGCTACTCGCAAGTAGGCTAAAACACGATTTCAACGAGTTTTTCCAACTCAGACAATCCAACCTCCACCCACAGGCATTCAAACAGTTTATCACATAAGCATTTAGCCGCATGGTAATCATACTGTCATGTTAACATTCACACGCATGCGATATGCTAAAGCATAAATACTTACATCGTACTCCGTGCCAAAACAATAAACTAGTTAGCAAACATGCATGTCCTAGTTCATGTTAGAGTGACTAATGCAACACATACAGAATGTGATTAGGATAGGCTCGGCTAACCCTAAAAATGGCATGTGAAATGCAATCATTCGGTGCACGTATTCAAGTTGGATTGAAAATACAATGCAGTTTGTATGATGTACCGAGCCCGGTGCATGTCAACAAATGCATGGATGCACGCATGCATTGCATAAGGTATGCTAAAATAAACGTGCCCTAATCTACCATCGTAAGCGGTAAATAAAAGGGAAGAAAGAAGTGGGGGTTGGAAGACATGCACACCACTCACCCACACTTATTACAAATTTGCCCTCGCTCGGAGGGACCAAAATAATATATACAAATTAATTAACTACGCAAGCTAATTAAATATTACAAATTGCCTAATTAATTAACAAATTAACCACGCTAAGAAAAACAGTAAACCGCCTCGGGAAGGGCTCAATGCATGCGCGCTCGGATTCCGCTCGGAATTGCACTGCCATGCCTAGCCTGCCTCTGTTTCCCCTGCTTTGCTCCTCTGAAAACTGCCAAAGTCTCAGGAATGCCTCTCAGGATACTGGAGGATCCCACCGGCTAAGTAGAATGATCACCGGCACTAGGATGTGGCCATCGGCACAAAATAGATCCACCGGCCATCGATTGACTGCCGGTCGGCACTAAATACTGCCGGCTGGCAATAAGTTCCTGCAGAACCTGCAACTCACAGCAGCAGAGGGCAAAATCTTGCATGGCAATGCTATTCAAGCTATGTATGCACCAATCACATTCCCTATCATGTTAATGACTCAAGGAGGATGTGCCTCGATTCTCGGGCCACCAATCACGCATTTCCATGCATGATGGCCTAAAGAATCGAGTGTGCACTTTCAATTTCAAATGCATGCAAACAAACAAGTAAAGGGGCCCAATTCTATCACTAGATCAAGGAACAAGGCATGCATGTCTATGTGTGCAATCCTAAGCATGTCAACTAGTATGCAACATGGGATGCAAACAAGAATGCTAGTATGCAAAAACACACTACAAGGCAAGCATGCAAACCAAGCAAAGGGGTGGACTTAAACATGACTTAGGCAAACTCCAAAATAGGCCCAAAATCAGTGGCCAAAACCAAGGAAATGAAAGCCAAAATGCACACACACATGCATGCAATCATGGAGTCCCAACACTTGAGGCAAGCCAAGAGGCATTGAACTACACTTGACAAGACACCTAACATGGCAAGACTTAAGCAACTAAATCAGATTTTAGCATGTAAAACTAAGCCCAAAAGACCACCTAGATGGCATCTAAATTCAAATTCAAAGGCATGCACAATGGTCAAAACATAGGGCATACAACACATGCTCTCAAAGCAACAAAGAGGCAACTAAGGCAAGCATATGAGCATGCCAAAGGGACTGAAATTACATGTTGGATGGTTCCAAACCACCAAAATGATGCAATCAACACATGCTACACATTCACATACTTGAGGCATACAAGCCCGACAAGCCACAAATGCAAAGGAGCTATACTAAGCATGCCAAAATCGATCCAAACAACTATGGACAGACCTAAAGCATGGCAAAATAAGCACAAAACATTCACAAGGCTAAGCCTAAAACATGCTCGAACAAAGGCTAACAACCTAAGGCATATTAAGGCAATTACAAGGCATTACATGGTAGGTATGCTAAGCATGCATGGTGTACCAAAACCAACTTAATACAAAGTTATAACATGGCAATATAAGCATAAAATATAGCCATGGCATGCTCAACACACACTTGAACATAAGCTCCCTTAAGAGACCAAAAATGGTCCCTTTCAAGGACAACAAGGAGAGGGGGTGGCCCTCCCTTTTGGAGACTTCAAGGCACCATCCCCACCACTGAAATCCCTCAAGATTTCAGTGGTGAAGAGGCCCAAACACCAAAGTCTCGAAACTTGCACAAAATGGCACAAAACAAGGGCCTTGCAAGGCCTAAGAGGGGTCAAACTTCCCAAAGCACAAAACACTCTTAATAAACTATCAAGAGGGCCTAAAAAAAGAACTTTTTTATGTTATACACTAAACACAAAAATAGCTCTAAGATAGGTAGAAATAGGATGCAAAAATGGGGAATAAAAGGGAAGTTTCTTACCCTTGAAGACCACCTTCACAAGATGCTCCAACAGCCCTTCTTGGCTTGAATCCACTCCAAACACTCAAAGCCTCCAAGGGTCTCAGTCCAAGAGATGGTGTGTTAGTGTGTGTATGTGAGCAAAAGTGACACAAAACACACACTTATAGAGATAGGAAATATTTCTAACCCTAACCCTACCCTAGACTCAAGCTTTCAAAGCTGTCTAAAATGTCTAAAAGTGTCTAACCCTTGCCAAGAGAAGACCTCTCCTATATAGGCAATTCTTCTTGTAAGGCTTACAAAACAAGCCATCCAAGAGGGAAATCCCTCCATACACGTGTATGGAGGGGAAGGGGTGGGTGCCAGCTATCACAGTTGGCAAAAATATCTACAAAAGTAGATGAACAGTGCTCGGCGCTCAAAATTGTCATTTTGACAAAATGAGTGCCGACCGGCAACAAAGAGTGCCGACCGGCAATATATATTGCCGGTGGCAACAAAAACTAGCCGGTGGCCTCTAGCCACTGCCGGTGGTGTGTGGGAATGCCTCACAAGGCATTCCCTACCCCTCCAAGGAAAAACACAAGTGTTTGGTGCAAAACCAGACACAAAAACGGTCGAGTTCGGAGATCCTGAGGCAAGGCGCGTAGCCGAGAACTCCGGGAACTCCAAACGAACACAAACATGGATAATCACCGAGTTTTCCAACGGTGACGTCCAAGTCTTGAGGACGGTCAAAAATGGGGTGTCTACAACAGCGCGAGTGATAAACTGCACAAAACGTACGATGCCACAAAACAACGCGAGTGTATACTGCACAAAAGTGCGCTCCGCAAACAGTACGAGTGATAAATTGCACAAAACAGTGCGATGCGCAAAACAACGCGAGTGTAAACTGCACAAAAAGTGCACTGCGCAAAACAGCGCGAGTGTAAACTGAACAAAAACAGTGCGATGCGCAAAAAGCGCGAGTGATAAACTACACAAAACAATGCGATGCGCAAAATAGCGTGAGTGATAAACTGCACAAAATAGTGCGCTCGCAAAACAACGCGAGTGATAAACTGCACAAAACAGCGCGATACGCAAAACAGCGCGAGTGTAAACTGCACAAAACAGTGCGCTGCGTAAAACAACGCGAGTGGTAAACTGCACAAAACACTGCGATGCGCAAAACAGCGCGAGTGTAAACTGCACAAAACAAATGGCGCTGCGCAAAATAGCGCGAGTGATAAACTGCACAAAACAGTGCGTGGCGCAAAATAGCGCGCGTGATGAACTGCACAAAACAGTGCGATGCGCAAACAGCGCGAGTGTAAAACAGCACAAACAGTGCGCTGCGCAAATCAGCGCGAGTGTAAACTGCACAAAACAGTGCGATGCGCAAAACAGCGCAAGCGTAAACTACACAAAATAGTGCGGCTGCACAAAACAGCGCAAGTGATAAACTGCACGAAACAGTGCGATGCGCAAAACAGCGCGAGGGTAAACTGCACAAAACAGTGCGCTGCGCAAAACTGCGCGATCGTAAACTGTACAAAACAATGCGATGCCCAAAACAACGCGAGTGATAAAACTACACAAAACAGTGCGAGGCGCAAAACAGGACTAGTGTAAACTGCATAAAATAGTGCGACGCGCAAAACAACGCGAGTGTAAACAGCACAAAACAGTGCGATGCGCAAAACAGCGCGAGGGTAAACTGCACAAAACAGTGCGCTGCGTAAAGAGCGCGAGTGTAAACTGCACAAAACAGTGCGCTGCGCAAAAATAGCGCGAGTGATAAACTACTCAAAACAGTGCGATGCGCCAAACGCGCGAGTGTAAACTGCACAAAACAGCACGAGTGTAAACTGGACAAAACAGTGCGCTGCGAAAACACGCGCGAGTGATAAATTGCACAAACAGTGCGATGCGCAAAATAGCGCGAGTGTAAACTGCACAAAACAGTGCGATGTGCACTAGAGCACGAGTGATAAACTGCACATAACTGTCCGATCCACAAAATAGCGCGAGTGATAAACTGCACAAAACAGTGCGATGCGTAAAACAGCGCGAGTGTAAACTACACAAAACAGTGCGATGCGCAAAAGAGCGCGAGTGTAAACTGCACAAAACAGTGCGATACGCAAAAGAGCGCGAGTGTAAACTGCACAAAATAGTGCGCTGCGCAAAACAACGCGAGTGTAAGCTGCACAAAAGAGTGCGGTGCGTAAAACAGCGCGAGTGATAAACTGCAGAAAATAGGGCGTTGCGCAAACAGCGCGAGTGATAAACTGCACAAAACAGCGCGATGCGCAAAACAGCGCGAGTGATAAACTGCACAAAACAGTGCTCTGCGCAAAACAACACGAGTGTAAACTACACAAAACAGTGGGCTGCGCAAACAGCGCGAGTGATAAACTACACAAAACACTGCGATGCGCAAAACACGCGAGTGTAAACTGCACAAAATTGTGCGCTACGCAAACTGCGCGAGTGATAAACTACACAAAATAGTGCGATGCGCAAAACAGCGCGAGTGATAAACTGCACAAAACAGTGCGCTGCGCAAAAAAGCGCGAGTGATAAACTGCACAAAACAGTGCGATGCGCAAAACAACGCAAGTGTAAACTGCACAAAACAGTGGGCTGCGCAAAACAGCGCGAGTGATAAACTGCACAAAACACTGCGATGTGCAAAACAGCGCGAGTGTAAACTGCACAAAACAGTGCGAGGCGCAAAACAGGACTAGTGTAAACTGCATAAAACAGTGCGACGCGCAAAACAACGCGAGTGTAAACAGCACAAAACAGTGCGATGCGCAAAAGAGCGCGAGTGTAAACTGCACAAAACAGTGCGCTGCGCAAAAGAGCGCGAGTGTAAACTGCACAAAACAGTTCGCTGCGCAAAACAGCGGGAATGATAAACTGTACAAAACTGCGATGCGCAAAACAACGCGAGTGTAAACTACACAAAAGAGTGCGGTGCGCAAAACAGCGCGAGTGTAAACTGCACAAAACAGTGCGCTGCGCAAAACAGCGCGAGTGATAAACTGCACAAACTAGTGCGCTGCGCAAAAACAGCGCGAGTGATAAACTGCACAAAACAGTGCGCTGCGCAAAACAGCGCGAGTGATAAACTGCACAAAATAGTGCGATGCGCAAAACAGCGCGAGGGTAAACTGCACAAAACAGTGCGCTGCGTAAAACAGCGCGACCGTAAACTGCACAAAACACTGCGCTCCGCAAAATACGCGAGTGATAAACTGCACAAAACAGCGCAAGTGATAAACTGCCCAGGATAGTGCGATGCGCAAAAGAGCGCGAGTGTAAACTGCACAAAACAGTGCGATGCGCAAAACAGCGCGAGTGTAAACTGCACAAAACAGTGCGCTGCGCAAAACAGCGCGAGTGTAAACTGAACAAAACAGTGCGCTGCGCAAAACAGCGCAAGTGGTAAACTGCACAAAACAGTGCGCTCCGCAAAACAGCACGAGTGATAAACTGCACAAAACAATGCGCAATGCGCAAACAAACAGCGCCAGTGTAAACTGCACAAAATAGTGCGCTGCGCAAAACAGAGCGCGAGTGGTAAACTGCACAAAACACTGCGATGCGCAAAACAGCGCGAGTGTAAACTGCACAAAACAGTGCGCTGTGCAAAACAGCCCGAGTGATAAACTGCAGAAAAAGTGCGCTGCGCAAAACAGCGCGAGTGATAAACTGCACAAAACAGTGCGATGCGCAAAACAGGGTGACTGAAAACTGCACAAACAGTGCGCTGCGCAAAACAGCGCGAGTGATAAACTGCACAAAACCTGCGATGCGCTAACATAGCGCGAGTGTAAACTGCACAAAACAGTGCGATGCGCAAAATAGCGCGAGTGTAAACTGCACAAAATAGTGCGATGCGCAAAATAGCGCGAGTGATAAACTGCACAAACAGTGCGATGCGCAAGAAAGCGCGAGTGATAAACTGCACAAAACAGTGCGATGCGCAAGAAAGCGCGAGTGACAAACTGCACAAAACAGTGCGATGCGCTACAATAGCGCGAGTGATAAACTGCACAAAACAGTGCGATGCGCAAAATAGCGCGAGTGTAAACTGCACAAAACGGTGCGATGCGCAAAATAGCGCGAGTGTAAACTACACAAAACAGTGCGATGCGCAACATAGCGCGAGTGATAAACTGCACAAAACAGTGCGATGCGCAACATAGCGCGAGTGTAAACTGCACAAAACAGTGCGATCCACAACATAGCCGAGTGATAAACTGCACAACACAGTGCGATGCGCAAGAAAGCGCGAGTGACAAACTGCACAAAACAGTGCGATGCGCAAACATAGCGCGAGTGTAAACTGCACAACACAGTGCGATGCGCAAAATAGCGCGAGTGTAAACTGCACAAAACAGTGCGATGCGCAGAATAGCGCGAGTGATAAACTACACAACAGAGCGCGATGCGCAAGAAAGCGCGAGTGATAAACTGCACACACAGTGCGATGCGCAACATAGCGCGAGTGTGAACTGTACAAAACAACGCGATGCGCAAAATAGCGCGAGTGTCATGTCACGCCTCAAACCCGCCCCTAAAAGTTTGGGCATGACCCATTCGAAAACAGACACTAAACCTGTTATACATATCATACGGGGCCTGAACGGAAGCATTTAATATCATATAATAGCGTAAAATAATATCCATTGAGCTACCACTATTATGCCAGGATCACAGACAGAATATAATGCAGATAAATATACAATGATGTGCATCTAGAGATAGCTAAATACATATACATCCACATTACATACACATGAAACATCATAATAGACATCTATGGTACATTTAAAGCTTAACAAAACTCCATAATATTGCACGGTCGACACTTAAGAGCTTAGATACTCAAGGCTTGACAACAGGTAACGGAAACCACAGGTTAAGGTTGACCTCCTGGTTGAGTGCCTACAGAAACAGACATAGAATAAAAGTGAGTCAAGCTCAGTGAATAATAGTACGTAAATCATATGATATTCAATTCAACAGTAAAGTATATATATAACTGCAGCAGTATATAATTAACTACATTCTGTAAACATCTCTCAAACATCATAGTTCTAGTTTTCATAATAGAGCAGCTTCAAGCCCAGTATGTACAGAAGATACAGAATGGCCATATGTCCAAAATAAGAGAACAGCCACCGGCCCAGAAATAACAGAACGCATAAGCGTAATCCTTTTCATATTCAGATCAGGTAGGTCCGAAGACCACAACAGGTAGGTCCGAAGACCACAGCAGGTAGGTCCGAAGACCACAGCAGGTAGGTCCGAAGACCACACAGGTAGGTCCGAAGACCACAGCAGGTATACACAAATCATCTCATGGTCTACTACATTAGTCATAATCGTCTCATGTATACAGAATATTAATAATTCTCCCTGATAAGGACATTATCATTTACCTCGCCACTCTCGTACCACTCTTGATCCATTATTAACAACAGAATGAGTCGGAATACACGAGTATTATTGCTTCTCTTATTCACTACCAATCAATAGAAGTAATTCACAGATGACAGAACGTTAGTAATACTGTTAATAGTAAACAGTCTCAATAATTCACATACATTTATTATGCGTGTTCATACCACATTACCAATAATCCTGAACCATATCGGAATACAAAATTAAGCCAATTCTTTCTATGTTCACATAGATTACAACACAACCCTCAATCCACATACGTGTTACCATATTGCTGCGGATAACAGAATATTATTAACAATGATTATTAACGGAAAAGAATGTACATGTGAAGTACTATTACTCACAGTGTTTGGCTGCTCTGTCTGCCGCCTTGTAGTTGTTCCTACATAATTTGTAATACACAAAGAAATCGGATCACATAAACTTATTTCGTTCTTAATTAATTCTCTTTATTCTAATTACACATCACTTTGCACTTCAACATAATTCAAACTAAATCTTTGAATCTCATTTCAACACCCCACAATTGAGCTCATGCCATCCAGATCCTTACTAAATTATTTCCCTAATTTTTCCTTTACTTTATTACATGAATTCCAACATTTATAACAAAGTCCATTCGCTAAATTTAACATAATTTCGAAACATCTCAGAAATCCAATTAAACTTGTACACGTATAATTCACCCACCAATTCCATGATTCTATGTTTAATTTGGGCAAACTCAGTATTCATCATCACCAATTAATCTAGGGTTTCAAGAATAATGAGGGTTTTTAGCAAAAAATTCAAACTTCTTAAATCACCACTTTTAATTCCAATTTTCCCAATGATTCTACACCTAGGATTCACAATCCATCATTTAAACTCATCAATTGGACCCTCAATGCTTCAAACCCGAAATTCCCCAAATCTCATATTTACTCTATATGCTCAAAAATACAATTTGAACCTCAATACAATGGAAATACCACAAATCAAGCTCTTAATGTAAGTATTGAAGAGTATTAGAACCCTTACCTCAAGAATCAACAAAAGAGCAAGCTTGAGGAGTAACCTTTCGCAAATCCAAGTTTCAATCGGTTAAAAACATCGATCTCTTCTTAGTCTCCATTCTTGATGTAAAAACCATGGTGGATTGTTGCTCAAAATAAAGGAAATCAAGGTTTTGAGGCTAGGGTTTCGGAGGATTTCGGACATAGGTGAAGAGGAAAGAAGAGAGGGGAAAGAAAATGTGGAAAAATATCTCAAATCCCCGTTTTTTAAGCTGCTGCTCCGTAATTCCCGCTCGAGCGGAGAAATTCCCGCTCGAGCGGACCTGTTTTCAGCACAGATCCCGAAACTTCAAACATGCGTAACTCTCCCATCCGGACTCCGTTTTAGGTCGTTCTTGTGTCCAAATTGAAGCCCCGGAAATAGGCTTTCCAACGATTCGAACCTCACATCCAACACAAAGTGTGGAAAAAGAAAAGGGCAAAAGAGTGACGGCTGGTCGCCGACAATTTATTCTAATTAAAGCTTTTGCCCAATCTTACTTTGCCATCATATTACCACCACAACCAATACTCCAAAATAAAATCAGAAGGTTCCAAATACACTAATAAAATGTCCAAAACAAACCCACACCTCAGAAATACAACTCAACCTAGAGGCCCGCTCGAGCGTCAACTCTTCCGCTCGAGCGTGCAGACCAACAAAGCCGTCCGCTCGAGCGTAAAACTCCCCCGCTCGAGCGGAGAATCACAACTCCCAGAATCTCAGGCCGTCTGCACATTGCTGGAAACTCCAAAAGTCCGCTCGAGCGTCAACTCTTTCCGCTCGAGCGGAGGGAAGAATTCTGGGTCGTTCACATGTCACTGCACAAAACAGAGCGATGCGTAACACAACGCGAGTGATAAATGCACAAACAAGTGGCGATGCGCAAGAAAGAGCGAGTGACGAACTGCACAAAATAGCGCGATGCGCAACATAGCGCAGTGATAAACTGCACAAAACAGGGCGATGCGCAAATAGCGCGACTGTAAACTGCCACAAAACAGCGCGACGCGCAACATAGCGCGAGTGATAAACTGCACAAACAGTGCGATGCGCAACATAGCGCGACTGTAAACTGCACAAAACAGTGCGACGCGTAAAATAGCGTGAGTGTAAACTGCACAAAACACTGCGATGCGCAAAATAGCGCAAGTGATAAACTGCACAAAACAGTGCGATGCGCAAGAAGCGAGTGATAAACTGCACAAAACAGTGCGATGCGCAAGAAAAGCGCGAGTGACAAACTGCACAAAACAGTGCGATGCGCTACATAGCGCGAGTGATAAACTGCCCAAAACTGTGCGATGTGCAACATAGCGCGAACGTAAACTGCACAAAACGGTGCGATGCGCAAAATAGCGCGAATGTAAACTGCACAAAACAGTGCGATGCGCTACATAGCGCGAGTGATAAACTGCACAAAACAGTGCGATGCGCAACATAGCGCGAATGTAACTGCACAAAACAGTGCGATCCGCAACATAGCACGAGTGATAAACTGCACAACACAGTGCGATGCGCAAGAAAGCGCGAGTGACAAACTGCACAAAATAGTGCGATGCGCAACATAGCGCGAGTGTAACTGTACGAAACAGTGCGATGCGCAAAATAGCGCGAGTGTAAACTGCACAAAATAGTGCGATGTGCGCGAATACGCGAGTGATAAACTACAACAACAGAGTACGATGCTCAAGAAAAGCGCGAGTGATAAACTGCCAACACAGTGCGATGCGTAACATAGCGCGAGTGTGAACTGTACAAAACAACGCGATGCGCAAAATAGCGCGAGTGTCAACTGCACAAAACAGAGTGATGCGTAACACACACTGCGCGAGTGATAAACTGCACAAAACAATGCGATGCGCAAGAAAGCGCGAGTGTCGAACTGCACAAAATAGCGCGATGCGCAACTAGCGCGAGTGATAACTGCACAAAAAAGGGCGATGCGCAAATAGCGCGACTGTAAACTGCACAAACAGCGCGACGCGCAACATAGTGCGAGTGATAAACTGCACAAAACAGTGCGATGCGCAACATAGCGCGACTGTAAACTGCACAAAACAGTGCGACGCGCAAAATAGCGCGAGTGTAAACTGCCACAAAACAGTACGATGCGCAAAATAGCGCGAGTGATAAACTGCACAAAACAATGCGATGCGCAAAATACGCGAGTGATAAACTGCACAAAACAAGTGCGATGCGCAAGAAAGCGCCAGTGAAAAACTGCACAAACAGTACGATGCGCAACATAGCGCGAGTGATAAACTGCACAAAACAGTGCGATGCGCAAAATAGCCCGAGTGATAAGCTGCACAACACAGTGCGATGCGCAATTATAGCGCCAGTGTGAACTGCATAAAACCGTGCGACGCGCAAATATCGCGGGTGTTAACTGCACAAAACAGTGCGTTTGCGCAAAATAGCGCGAGTGATAAACTACACAAAACAATGCGATGTGCAAAATAGCGCGACTGTAAACTGTACAGAACAGTGCGATGCGCAAAATAGCGCGAGTGATAAACTGCAAACACAGTGCCATGCGCAACATAGCGCCAGTATGAACTGCACAAAACCG
>JAPPVO010004026.1:0-11097 GCA_030407325.1 Camellia japonica | reverse complement strand
TGAACTTAACTCCATCTTTAACCAAATACTTAATTTATGATCATAAATGTTCCAAAATATATTTAAATTGAATAACACTACAAAATTAGATTACATGCACGGATTAAAATTCAAAATTAACCCAATTTCTAATTTTCATAATAAAATCACAATCTCATCTAATTTTAAGATTAACTTCAAATTTTTATGAACTTGATGTTTATAAAACTCTTTCCTTCTTCTCTTTAAAATATGAAATTGATTGACTCAAATTCTTTCAAAACCCATTGTGTATATATATAGGTTCCCAAACTCAAGCTCAATACAATTATTTTCATGTTTATTAACCTTAACTATGTTCATAAATTAATTCTTCAAATCGCTTAAAAATTCATTGATGCATGTAAAGTTAGAACTCAAATTCATCAAAAATAATTAAAATTATTCCCAAAAGATGAGTTCCTAAATCAATTTCCTTGCTCTTAAACTTAATTCCATTTTCTTTATTCTTCTCCTAGTTGCTTTCTATTTTCATGAAATTAGACTCATTTACCTCTTGATTTTAGTTATTAGATAACGAATCTACAAAAATCAAGCTTGAAATCCTTACCTATCATCTTCAATGGTTGAATTTTCAATAAGTTCTTGAGCTCCCCTTTTATTCCACACATTTCCTAGCTTTTCCCTCCTTGTTTCTTTTTCTTCTTAAGCTCTTAAGTTGGATTCCCAGCAACTAAGTTCGAAGAATTCATACACACCTTATTTCTCTCCCGGCTGTTCTCTTTCTCTCTCAGCCGTTCTCTCTCTTTCTCGGCTATTCTTCCTCCCTTATATGATATATTAGGTTGCACGTCCTAATCTTATATCAACATAAAACATATGGGGATCAGCAGGATTTGAAGTTTTAAGGCTTGAGGTGTTTTCACCATTGTAATCAACTTCGAATGTTAGTAGAGTCTAATATGTTTCTATCTTAGAATGAATTACATTTGGATATTAGATAATTTAAATTAAAAAAAAAAAAAACAACGCCCAATTAGTACACATTAATGTGTGTTGGATATTAGATAATTTATTGATATAAAATTTGATTATGTTAGTGCCGGAAAAATTCCTGTGGAAGCAGGGATTTGAATCAGCTTCAGATGGTATTTCTGCAATATCACATAATGTTGAAAAAAAGGATCAGGCATTATGCTAGTCTTGACAAAGATTAAATGCCAACTAACTTCTTGGTAGGATAATTCTAGATTCTGGTTTGATTAAGTGCGCAGTTGAATTGTTATTTATCAAACTTTATTTATTCTTTTAAAGTTTATATTTGGCAGAAAGCAAAATGAAGTTTTGACCAAATTTCATTATGCATCAGATTAGACAAATTGAACATTGTGGAGAAAAATGTTTACCCATTGAGAAGTTAAGGTGAGCCAGATTACCTATAGATGTGTCACATAACCCCACTCATAAAGTGGAATATCATAAGTTCAATAAAAATTCCTCTGGGATAAAATGAACTAAAGGCAACATAGCATTTAGACTAAAATTGAACTTTTTGGAAATGGTGCTATGCCCAGGGTCATCAAAATAACTGTCATTTTTATTATACACCATGTTCTTCATAAGGAACCAAAATGGTAATAGTGACATAAATGCTCCCACTGATTCCTTGTACATGCTTGGACATGAAAACCAATCAAATTGTCATGGAGTGATTCCCTTGACCTTATGAGGAAGGGTCTTTGTAGCACACAATTACTGTAGCAAAATCTTGTTAATAAAATGTAAAAGGTGATTTTTTAATTTATTTCTTTACTTTATAGCTGAATTGTTTCCACTAAACCGATACATTAGGTTTATTCAATAGGGGAAATATTGTTTTTCATCAAAGTCAATGAAAGCTACGTGAACTTAAATCGCACCATTAGATTTATTTGGTTTAATATGAATTGGTAGCCCCTAATTGAAAACTGGCATTGGATCTCTGTAGAAAGAATCGTCAATGCAGGAAAGCTTACATGTGAACTGGGTCACCAAGTAATGAATCATAGCTAGTGTTTCAATTCTGCCGAACTCATACCCAGGACACATTCTTGGTCCTCCTTCGAATGCCACAAAGCAATAAGGAGGGGCTGGTGCTTGCTGCTCAAAGCGTGTTGGATCGATCTTTGATGGATTGGAGAAAATCATCTCATCCATGTAAGTCATGCTTGCTGCCCATACCACCTGTTTATCAGAAATTTGTTACTTCTAGCTTTTATTTTATTTACATTACACACATTTGTTCTGGTAATTAATCTACAATTATGTTAATATTAGTAATATTTACACATACTTGCCACCCTTTTGGTATTAGATATCCTCCAAATTCTGTATTTTTGAGGACCTTCCTGAAGGAACAGAACCTAGGAGGGGTTTTCCTTAAGTGTCTCCATTGCTACTCTCCATGTGTACTTCATCTTGGTAAGATCATCCCATGTGAGAAGCTCCTCCAGGGTCTTGCTTTTAGCAATCTCCTCTTGTTCTGCAATCTCAAAACATATAATTTTTCAGTATGTTCTATTTTTTAGTATCATTTTATCTTTTCAGTTCTTAAATCTTTCTCATGAATCATGATGCGGGAGCTAGTTGGGGGCATACCTTGAACAATAACACCATAAATGGATGGTTCATTGGCTAAAAGCCTGATCAAGAAGGTAAGGAGGATGGAGGATATGTCATATCCTCCAATCATTATAATGACCGCATTGTCCTTAATCTTCTCATCAGACAGTAGAGCTGAATTGTCTTCATTGCGGATACTAAGAAAGCAAGTGATGAGATCTTGATGAGGGAAGCACCATTTTTTTCCAAGGCTACCCTCTTCTCACTTATAAGGTCCATGAGTATGGTTTTCATTTTTGCCCTTGCTCGGAGGCTAAGGCAAATTCACTAGTACTGACAGCATTCCTTCAATCATGTTTTGAAATAAACCTCTTAATGCATCTCTTCTTACTCCTCGTTCTATTCCAAATATGAGTGAACAAATAATGTTGAATGTGAGGGTCTTCATCAAAGGCATCACCTATATTGTCAACAAATTGTTTCATACTATTAATGCAAGGAGGAAAAATTAATGGTTAATGAGAGGGTAATTTATGTGAAAAATTGGGCCGAGCTGAGCAATAGGCCGATATGGGCCATAATACGAAAGGCTGAATAAAAAAGGCTTTGAAGTTAGTCCGGTCCCAGAGCCGTGATGATTAGTCCGGTCCCAGAAGGCTTTATGTTTTAGTCCGGTTCAGAAGAATACTACGGATGGTTCGGTTGCCAAAGCTAGTTCGGTCATGGCATATGGAACCGAGGTATGCTGAGCCCACTTCAGGACTTGGTTTTTGGGTTAGTTCGGCTTAACTCTTCTATGGATAGCTCGGTCTTGACATGTGAGGCCGAGGTAGGAGAAAGGCAAGGAAGAGCCGAACTAACAGTTAGGTCGGTCACTCCAGTTAGTCTAGCATGGCAATGTTATTTCGGTCGGATGGTAGTCCGGCCATGGTAAAACTATCTCACTTGGTTTAAGCAGTGAGGGGGGTGTTGAAGGATAAGCATTATCTTTCAGGAGTATGAATCCTAGGAGGACTCTACGTGGAGGAGTAGAAGTCCTACTAGGATTGTGCCACACGGAACATATAAAAGCTCACAAACATCACCTATGGAGAGGTAACACAATTCTGATTACCGAATACGCAGAGCTTTTATCTATTTGTCTCGTTGACTGACTTAGGCATCGGAGAGGTTTCCGGCACACACCCGTCGGCTAGCTCACGTGTGTATTTTCAGGTAGTAGAGCGACGTCGTACGGAGGAGCGCAGACTTGATCAACAGGATTATACGAGAAGGTTTATTTCTTTCCCGTACAATTGGCACCGTCTGTGGGAATTCAGGCAAGAACAAAACCTCTTGATCAAGCTTTTCTTCTTTAGAATCAATGGCACACAACGAAGATTTGCCACAATCCGCCATTGACGGACAAACACCAGAGGGGGGTGCAAGGTGCGAAGGTCTACCTCTTATCCCTCCTATGGGGGATTTAGAGCCACAAAGACAGAATCCCAGGAGGGATACAAGGGGGAGAAGGCAGACTAACAGCCCTCGTCACTCTCGTTCACAGAGTCCAGAAAGACAAAGGCGGAGGATTGATCCTCAAGCTTTGGAGGATCGCGTCAAGGAGCAAGACGAATTGATACGACGGATGGCAGCGGACATGGAATCTCTAAACTGCCAGATGAAGGGAAAAGGAGTGGCGACAGGAGAGGGGCACACAAACAAGATGCCCCCTCGCCACTCGAAAAATCGTAGTAGGAATACCACACCCTCACAAGCAGAGAGCAGAAGCCTCAGGACGGGCGATACCCAATCCAGGTCTTCCAGAACTCGTCACTCCAGGTCTGAGAGGACGAGATCTGAGAGGTCATACATTGAAAGGATCACCTATTGGCCCTCACATACGCACCAAACAAGATCCAGACAGACGGAGTTGCCCAGATCATCCGACTTACGAACCGTGCTCGAGGAGAAGGCACGATGGAAGGAGGACGCTAGGGCACGCGATCCACACAAAGTTTCTGCCTTACAACGGTTGGCTCCTCGGACGCATGGAAGTGTCGAGGTTGGAATGCCAATACCGCGCCCTGCCTACGAACCGACGGACAA
The DNA here is from genome assembly GCA_030407325.1 of Camellia japonica. Lineage (NCBI taxonomy): Eukaryota > Viridiplantae > Streptophyta > Magnoliopsida > Ericales > Theaceae > Camellia > Camellia japonica. The sequence continues at coordinate 6,429 of JAPPVO010004026.1, read as the reverse complement.
GGCATTAGCAAGGCTGCAGACCTCACCGTTTGTTCCGGCGATTGAAAACGCGCCCCTACCATCAAGCTTCCTTCAGCCCAAATTCATTACATATGAGGGAAAGACAGACCCCTACTCACACTTGAGCCACTTTCGCCAGGTCATGGCTGTATACCGGCGAAACGAGGCTTTAATGTGCATCCTCTTCCCATCTAGCCTTGGCGACCTAGGCTTGACTTGGTTCGAAAAACTTCCAGAAGGCAGCATAGCCTCCTGGGCGCAATTGGCGGAAGCGTTCGTAACAAGGTTCCGAACGAAACACCAAAACCCCAGTGGAGATCGATCAGCTGTGCTCCATCGACATGGGCAATAAAGAGACCTTAAGATCCTACAACAGTCGCTACTGGGAGACCTTCAACCAGATTGGGGACTGTTTCACCAATCTCGCCATTGCACAGTACAAAAGAGGCCTTCCAGTCGGGAATAGACTAAGGGACTCAATCACCATGACACCGCCCCTCACCATGGAAGCCTTGATGGAAAGAGTGCATCAGCACATCAGGGTGGAGAAGGATGGCGCACGTGCCAAAACAAAATCTGGCACGACCGCAGTACCAGAGAAGAAGGCCTCAACAAAGGTCAACGCGGTAGATCGTCCGAGCAGAAACGGACGTGGCAGACGAGACAATGGAGAGGACCAGGATAAAAGATGGTTGAGAGTTCGCACTGCCATAACTACGGTATTCAAAAAATCGATCTACCGAATTCTAAGTGAAATACGAGATGAGCCTTTCGTCAGCTGGCCAGCCAAGTTAGGGGAAGCTCAGAAGGACTATGACGAAAGATCACGATGCACCTTCCACAAAGAAAAGGGGCACCGCACAGAAAATTGCACGCCATTGAGACAGCACCTGGAGGAGTTGGTGGCAGCAAGACACTTGGATAAATACATTAAAGGAGGGGCGCAACCAGCCCCCCAGGTCCATAATAACCCCAATGGGATGCCAATCGACGCCCCGCCTCAAGGCATAATCAATGTGATACATGGAGTCTTTGAACCGAGCGTGTATGCGAGCTCAGAGGGTCAATCAAAAAGGCGGAGCACTTAAGAGAGGTACTAAGTGCACAGCCTACCATCAAAAAGGGGAAGACAGAGGCCACGAACGTCGTGTCTTTTTCAGACAGAGACTTGGCAAGGATATATTGCCCTCACAATGATGCCCTGGTCGTCACTCTCCGAGTCAAGGATTTTGACGTCAAGCGGATTTTGATTGACCAGGGTAGTTCATGTGAAATAATGTACTACGAAACATTTAAACAATTAAAGTTACAAGATAAAGACTTGACACCTGCCGTATCTCCCCTGATTGGATTCAACTCAATGCCTGAGTGGCCAGTCGGCAAAATAATTCTTCCAGTTAGAGCAGGAAGCGTAACGAAACAAGTGGAGTTCTGGGTATTTAAAGTTCCTTCCACTTACAACATCATCTTGGGCAGAACATGGCTGCATGCCATGCGATCGGTGGCGTCATCCTACCACCAAGTAATGCAGTTCCCCAACGAAACCGAGGTAATTGAAGAGGTCTATGGAGATCAGATTATGTCCAAGCAATGCTTTGTCACGGTGAATGGCAACCGCGCTGCTAAAGGATACGTTCAATCGGTGGAAGAACCTGAGAGCAATGAACTGTTCGCAGATGTCGGCAAAGCAGCTAATCAGAAAGCGGTGGAGGACTTGGTAGAGGTAAGAATAGATGAAAAGAACCCGGATAAGTTCTTTTTGCTCGGTTCGTCGTTGTCCAGCACTGAGAGATTAGAGGTCTTGGAATTTTTGACCTCTAACATCGAAGTGTTCGCCTGGACACCATACGACATGCTAGGCATTGATCCAAACTTCATCTGTCACCAACTCAATGTCCACCCATCCGCCAGACCAATCATTCAGCGCATACGCAGATCGGCACTCCACCATGCCGAAATAGTGGCAGAAGAAGTAGGAAACCTACTGGAGGCAGGAGCAATCAGAGAGGTGCACTACCCAAAATGGATCTCCAACACAGTCGTAGTGCCAAAAAAGAATGGCAAGTGGCATGTCTGCGTCGACTACAAAACAGTCAACAAGGCATGCCCAAAAGACAGCTTTCCTCTACCACGGATAGATCAACTGGTCGACCTAAACGGGGGCACAACCGACTTAGCTTTCTGGATGCATACAGAAGGCTACCATCAAATCGCCATGCATGAACCAGACCAGGAGGTCACGTCCTTTACAACTCCAAGAGGACTGTATTGCTACAAGGTCATGCCTTTTGGCCTAAAGAATGCAGGGGCGACATTCCAACGGATGGTCACCAAGATGTTTGAACCATTGTTAGGCAGAACAATGGAGGCTTACATCGACGATATGGTGGTCAAGAGCAAGGATAAGAATGACCATCTCAAGGACCTAGGTGAGATGTTTGAGATCTGAAGAACACAAGTTGCGCCTCAATGCGTCCAAGTGTGCATTCGGAGTAGGATCTGGCAAATTCCTGGGCTTCCTGGTGACCAACCGGGGTATAAAAGCAGACCCCTCTCAGATCAAGGCAATTCAGGATCTGGAGAGGCCAAACTCAGTAAAGGAAGTGCAGCATCTTACCGGCATGGCAGCTGCGCTCAATCGGTTCATAAGCCGGTCGTCAGACAGACTACGACCATTTTTTCATGCTTTAAAGGCCAAGTTTGAGTGGGACGAAGAATGCGACCGCGCTCTGGAAAGCTTAAAAGAATACATGTCTTCTCCACCACTGCTTGTCACCCCAGTCCCTGGAGAAGAACTCTTCCTATACCTGGCAGTCTCTCAGCACGCAATTAGCACAGTATTGGTCCGTACGGAAGGAATCCAACATCTGCCAATCTTTTATGTCAGCAAGACATTACTGGGCGCCGAAACAAGGTACTTGCCACTGGAAAAACTGGCATTGGCCTTGATGATGGCCTCAAGGAAATTATCGCACTACTTTCACGCCCACACCATAGTTGTCCTCACAGCCTTCCCATTAAAAGCTTTGTTTGAAAGGGCAAACTTTTCTGGGCGAATTCTGAAGTGGGCAGTAGAGTTGGGACAATATGACATCAAGTTTCAACCCAGAACCGCGATAAAGGCTCAAGCTCTGGCAGACTTTGTCGCAGAATTCACCCCAGGAAGTCATCATATCTGCCCAGTAGACCTGACTGAAACAAACCGAACTAGGATGGAAGTTGACGCGGAATAACGCAACCCCTGGTAAATTACCCAGACAGATCCCAAGGCAGACCAGATCGAAGTAAGGAGAAGAAGAAAAACCATGCTACACCAAGTCAAGACTCGCCAACAAATAAAGACTTGGTACAATCAGTAGGAGGGGCAGACAGCAAGCATGGACCTTGAAGAAAGCACCAGCAACATAGAAGATCCCAAAACATCATCTGATCCCTCCACTTGCTGGAAGTTGTTCGTCAGAGAGATGTGGAAGCTCTTCGTGGATGGAGCATCCAACCGGCATGGAGCAGGACTTGGCATAGTCCTCATCTCTCAGACGGCCTAGTAGTAGAGCAGGCAATCAACCTTGGCTTCCCAGCATCAAACAACGAAGCAGAGTATGAAGCGCTTCTTGCAGGCCTCAAATCAGCAAACTACATGAAGGCCACCAAGCTAATGGTTTACAGCGACTCACAGCTGGTGGTAAACCAAATATCTGGCGACTACGAACAAAGGATGACAGGATGGCCAAATACCAAGAGTTGGTCAGAACAGAGATCAAGAAATTTGAAGTGGTGCGGATAGAACAGATCGGCAGGAAGAAAACAGCAGAGCAGACGAACTAGCAGGCTTTGCCTCAATGGCAGATACCTCCATCCCCATCCATTGCTGATCGACTACCTACCTAGACCAAGCATTGAAGACCCCGAAGCAGAAGAGGTATGTTGCGCGGAGCTAGGCCCTCTTGGATGGATCCCATCATCCTGTTCTTAAAAGACGGCATCCTACCAGAAGAGAAGAAAGAGGCCAACAGAATAAGAGCAAAGTCGCAGCGATTTTGGCTCTCCCATCCTTGGCATTGTACAAAAAATCGTTCTCAGGACCCTACCTAAAGTGTGTCCACCCCAGCAAAGTGGAAGCATTCTTATTCGAGATACACGAGGGCGTATGCGGAAGCCATCAAGGAGAAGATCACTAGCATACAGAGCAATTTCGCAAGGATATTGGTGGCCATACATGCAGGCAGACTCAGAAAAGTATGTCAAAAAATGCGAAAAATGTCAGAAGTTCGCACACCAAATATACCAACCTGCCAGAGAACTTCTACCTCTAACCAGCCCATGGCCCTTCGCAATGTGAGGATTGGACATAGTAGGACCACTTCCAACAGCACCAGGCAATAGGAAATTCTTTCTTGCAGCAACCGACTACTTCACAAAGTGGGTGGAAGCAGAAGCCTTGGCATCAATCAAAGAGAAAGATGTGAAGAAATTTGTCTGGCAGAATATCATCACTCGGTTTGGTATACCAAAAGCCCTAATATCAGACAACGGCACGCAGTTCGATGGCAGGATCTTTAGAGGCTTTTGTGAAGAGTACAAGATAGAGTTCTACAATTCTACACCAGCATACCCCCAAGCAAATGGTCAGGCAGAAGCATCAAACAAAGTAGTCTTTGGATTGAAGAAGAAAAGGTTAGAGAAAGCCAAAGGCAAATGGGCAGAAGAGCTCCCTCATGTTTTATGGGCTTACCGCACCACACCTCGGCGGTCAACAGGAGAAACTCCATTTTCCTTAGCCTATGGTATGGAGGCAGTAATCCCACTAGAAGTTGGCCTCCCCACAATTCGAAACGAGAATTTTGATCCAGACTTGAATGGCGAAGCCATAACATTAGAGCTCGACCTTGCAGAGGAAAGAAGAGACAGAGCACTGGTTCACATTGCCTTATACCAACAAGAATTGTCCATAAAGTATAACAAAACAGTACATCCAAGGCAATTCAAGATCGGAGATTGGGTACTGCGCAAAGTGATGGGAAACACCTTGGTACCGGGAGATGGCAAGCTAGGGCCTAATTGGGAAGGACCTTACAAAGTGATTGGATTAGCAGGCAAAGGGGCATACCACTTAGAAGATGAGGACGGCAAGGCAATTCCCAGGCCATGGAATACTGCCAATCTCAAGTTATTTTTTTTAGCTTTTCTACTTTTGAATATGTGTAATTTTTTCCTTTCTCAATAAAACAAGTAGTTCTCTTTCAGTATAGATGTTTTTTTGTAAAAGTTTTTTTAGTGAGTTAGGGGCATTAAAAACACAGTTGGCTGAATTAAACCAACACCCCTCCTAAGCCCAGGATAAGGATCCAGGCTGCAGGACGTTTGGTCGGAATAACCAAACATTTTATTCTAGGTTGGCTGGAAAAAACAACTTAGAGGTTGGCTGGATTAAACCAACACCCCTCCTAAGCCCAGGATAAGGATCCAGGCTGCAGGACGTTTGGTCGGAATAAACCAAACACTTTATTCTAGGTTGGCTGGAAAAACCAACTTAGAGGTTGGCTGGATTAAACCAACACCCTTCCTAAGCCCAGGATAAGGATCCAGGCTGCAGGACGTTTGGTCGGAATAAACCAAACACTTTATTCTAGGTTGGCTGGAAAAACCAACTTAGAGGTTGGCTGGATTAAACCAACTCTTAGTACTCTTCAGCCGAAGCAAGGGTATGGGGAAGAGTGGTTGGCTGGATTAAACCAACTCTTAGTACTCTTCAGCCGAAGTAAGGGTATGGCTGAAGAGTGGTTGGCTGGATTAAACCAACTCTTAGTACTCTTCAGCCGAAGTAAGTATATCGGCTAAAGAGTGGTTGGCTAGTAAGCTCAGTCAGATTGCTCAGCTAAAAGACTGGAATAAAATATCTCGGCCAAAGAATGTGTTTCGTTCAAATTGCAGTTAGAAAGCAAATACAAGAGCAAACCGAGATAACAGTTAGAGCAAAAGAAGATTTTTTCATTGATAGAAGTTCAAAGCAAATTACAGACAAGGGGCCCCCAGCCCGGTTACAAATCCAACAAACAAAGAAGAAATTACAAAATCAGTTAAATAGATCATCTAGATCAGCATCTATGTCAACCCGAAGCCCGGTGTCAGTCGGTAGTGCGGTCTCAGGAGGGAGCTCGGTATCTACTGGAAGCGCGGTTTCAGTTGTCAGCTCGTCAGTAAGATCTTCCGCCACTGGCTCCAGCCGAGCTGATTGATCGGCAGGTTCATTGACTACCGAAGTATTAATAGGCTCGATTTCTTCATCGTCGTCTGAACTCTGGAGAAACTATTGCTGAACGGATGCAGCGTACTCTGTCAGTGAGCTCGGTATGAAGTACTGAGGAGGATTGTATACCTCGGTCTCAGGTTCACAACCGAGCTGCACCACTGCTGCCCTCTAGCCGCATT
>JAPPVO010004025.1:0-53415 GCA_030407325.1 Camellia japonica | reverse complement strand
CGAATATACATTCACATCCCTATTACATAAATATATAGCATGTGGCATAATAAGTCAAGTGTAAATAAATGCTTCAAAAGGCTACAAGTTCCAAGGTTTAATCCCAGTTATACAAAAAAAAAATATAGTTTTCAAACCCATACATATAAATCCCTTGGCTTGTCAAAAATAATTACAATAAAGAAAAGAGTCTTGTGCTCTCAAACATATTTCCACGCCTCTAACTTGGCAGAATCACCACATCATTTCCTCCACAATATCCCATAGAGTGAACACAAAGCCCAGTAGAAAAATCTTCACAAAGTACATACATTTTATACAATTTCATGGAATGAATGCAAATGCCATGCCATGTTCAAAAAAACATATACCTATACCTTTTGAAACTTTTGTGCACAATGCAATCTTGAGAATTTAACAATTCATTAATTTCAAAGTAGTTCAAAGGAGTAGTAAATACGACTCAAGTAATTCCTAGGTTGGTATCTGCAAGTAGGCATAACAAGCACTACCAATCCCCACTTTACCGGTAGCTAACCAGAAGGCACGTAGTACCTCCTTAGCGCGTGTTTTCGGTCCTTCACTATGGACACTTAGACCAACTTAACTAATACTAACTACACTCCCTATCCAGACTTGCCAACATATTTATCCCAAAACAAATCAATATGATCTTGTTTCACAAAACAATTCCCTTTCTCAAAGCAATACTTTTTCCAATGCAATATTCAAAATTAATTGCATTAATGATAAAATGGAACGGTGATAAAATGTCCAATGCAATAATAAAGTTCCATTTGAACATCTCAACAATGACAATTCGAAAGGTGATGATAATTAAATCAGGTGCCAATGCAATATATTCTACATCAATGCCTTGAAATTTCTCAATTTCTCAATTCATTCACACAATCCTCCATTGTGATCAAATTCCACATCTCTTATCAATATAACATCATAGTATATTTTTCCAAGAGACAATATAACAATATCAACATTCATGTATTCTCCACATGTTGAACATCATTTTTAGCATTTGGTCTTTCCACAATAACAACAACAACTATTGTTCTAACTTCCCAATTCTACAATTTCTCATTCTCTCATGAAATCTCTTCATTTGATACAACAATAGAATTTCCTCCATCATTTACTCACATGGAAAATTATCAAGTATCGATTTCACAATATCCCAACTTTTTTCAAAATCCCCAAATTCTAGGGTTTTCATCAAAATAAGGTTTTTATTCCATTTTTGAAAAGATTTTTCCAAAACAACACCCACACCCTAGAACATACTCATATTGTCAAAGGTTTTTGGGAAAAATAGATGAAATCCACCTCTAACATCATCTAGGGTTCAACAACCCAAAATCATAACTCACAACTTGTATAAACTTGCAAAAATGTATATATAACTCAGACATTATCCCTACCTCAAGCTTGGGAGATAAAGAGGAAGAAAACCCTAGAATCAATGTTGGCGAAAAACGATCCAATCAGTTATAAATGTAGCCCTCGTCGTCTTCTTCGATTTGGTATAGAACCCCCTCAAACTCTTAAAGATTGGAGCCAAATCTTAGAGAGAAATTGGATTTGAGTGTGTTTTGTAGAGAGAAAGAAGAGAAAAGATGGATATATATATATATAGAGAGAGAAGAGAAAATCTGAGCAAAAACACTTTTCGGCATCAGTTTTGAGGAAAAGAGCAAGAAAATCGAGGCAAATGCGCCGAAACTCACCTGAACGGTTTCAATTCTACACAAGCAAAATTCCTAATCTGCACGAGCGGAATTTTTCTGTCTCATGGGCGGATTGCTCCAGAAAGCTGCGAAATTCACCCAAAAAATCCTCTTGAGCAAGACCCAAAATCTTTTCTGCCTAGAAAACCCAGAAAATTTTGGAAAACCCTATGAGGATCTGCTCAGGCAGTTTTCAATTTAGCACAAGCGGTTTTGCCTAGAACTCAAAAAGTGATTTTTGCAAACCAAGGCAACTTCCACTGCCCAAACTCAAAGTTTGCAACCCGAAAAAGTTATAAGAGGTTAAGTAAGATGTAGACACCCTATTTTTGACCGACCTTAAGACTCAGATGTCACCAATTGAGCGCTCGGTGATATTGCATATTGTGCCCGTTCAGAAGTTTCAGAGTCTCGGCTGCGAGCCTTGCCTCCGGACTTCCGGGCTCTTTCGTGTCTTGCCTCGGTTTGCGAACCAGGCTCCATTTTCTCTGTTTTCTCTTCCCAAAGGGAAGGAGAGGTCTCGTAGATCATCTCTCAGTGGCCGTAGGCTACGTTTTGTGGTCGTAGGCCATTTTTCCCGTTTGGAGCCTAGTTTTCGGTTTTTGGAGCCGTCGGCCGTGTGTCTCGGTTCAAGACCGCTTAACCACCTCCGTTTGCTCCGATTTTTGGCGCACACCTTGTTTCCTCCCGTTTGATGAACACTGTGGCCTGGGAGACCAACTTTGTGGTCGTAGGCCATTTTTCCATTTGGAGCCCAGTTTTCGGTTTTTGGAGCCGTCGACCTGTGTCTCGGTTCGGGACCGCTTAACCACCTCCGTTTGCTCCGATTTTTGGCGCACACCTTGTTTCCTTCCTTTTGAAGAACACTGTGGCCTGGGAGACCAACTTCGTGGTCGTAGGCCATTTTTCCCGTTTGGAGCCCAGTTTTCGATTTTTGGAGCCGTCGGCCGTGTGTCTCGGTTCGGGACCGCTTAACCACCTCCGTTTGCTCCGAATTTTTGGCGCACACCTTGTTTCCTCCCTTTTGAGGAACACTGTGGCCCGAGAGACCAACTTCGTGGTCAAAACGCCACTTCCGAAATTTCCCCCCTTGTTTTGCTCCATTTAAATTGGTTTTTTTCCCCCTCTTTTTTCCCCCTTTTTTTGTGGTTTCAAAGATGAGTCCCTCATATATAATACACCCTTGAGCTCCATTTTAAGGGTTAGACACTTTTGGCTTAGGCTCATAACCCTCCTCCTCCTCCCTCCTCCTCCTCCTCTCTCCTCCATAACTCTTCATTTTCAAGTTCAAACATCCATTTTCTTGCACCATTTGCACTACAACCCTAGCCTATCACCTCCATTACTCATTTCAGTACCTTGGAAGACATTTTGAAGAGGTTGAAAGCTCAGATTTTCGGACTAAAAGCTGCTGGAAAGTTGTTCTTCAAGGGTGAGTCCCTATTTCCCTTAAACTTGCACTTTTTTGCATGATTGTTTAGCTTTACTTGCAAGTATTTTTTGGACTTCGAGCCAAACTGAAAAAGATCATATTTTGAGGTCATCTTCATGTTTGATTAAAACTTTGTTCTTTTACCTCTCTTTAGGGCCTATTCTTGCATGATATGTTAGCCCTATTTTTAAGCATTTCTGGACTCCGAGCCAAACTGTAAAGTGGCTTGTTTTGAGCCGTTCTTCTCAACTTTGTTGAAGGGCTCTTCACTGTTTGAGGCTTCCATCTGTCACTTGCCTCTTTATCCCTCTTTTGGCCTTATTTTTGCATGTTTTGTTAGCTCCTTGTGCTTGTATTTCTGGGCTCTGGTCCAAACTGTAAATAGCCTTGATTTTGACCCCCTCTTCATGTTTGATCAAGGGTCTTTTGCTGTTTGAGGCTTCCTTTTTGCTCTTTGTGTTTAAACCTCTTTTTAGGCCTTATTTTGCATAGTATTTTAAGCATGCTTGTGCACTGTTTTGGGTCTGGTCATCAACTGTAAAAGGTCATATTTTGGGCCCCTCTTCAACATTGTTGAAGGCCCTCATCTGTTTGGGCCAGGCAGCCATCACTTCCTTCTTTGTCTCCCTTTTGGCCCATTTCTTGCATCATAGTTTTAGCCATACTTGTGTATATTTTTTGTGGCTTGTCATAAACTGTAAAATATCATATTTTGGCCCTCTTCAACATTGTAGAAGGGCCCTTCTCTGTTTGAGGTCAGAAGCTGCTACTTGCTTCATTATCTCGCTTTCGGGCCATTTTTGCATGCTAGCTTAGCCCCATTGTGTTCACTGTTTGGCCTTTCTTAAAACTGTAAATATGCTTGTTTTGGGCTGTCTTGATTCTGTCTTCACACTTCATGTTCAAATAATGCATGCATTGCATAGCCATAGGTCATTCCATGCGCCTAATTTCATGTTTCGGGATTCATTTCATGCATCGGGTGTCATTTTGCCATGCTTTCTGGGGCTGTTTTGCATCACTTTTTGCTGCTGAAATTTGCATGCTAGTATGCCATATTCCATGCCTTGTCATGTCTTGTTAGAGTGGCATTCGTGCCTTAGGTCGGTCCTCGGTTTGCGTGCACGCATCTCGAGTGTCTCAATTTCACTAATGGCCTCTTATGTGAGTGTGGCTGAGGTCCACTCATGTTAGTGTAAGTCCATTATGCATTGCGTATGCCATTTCATTCCATAGCATTGTGTATGCTAGGTTGTATGATTAGCGCATTGTGTATGCTATGTTACGCTCGTGCATCCGTGTATGCCATTTCATAGCATTGTGCATGTTAGGTTGTATCTTAGTTGCATTCATGCATGTCATGCATATTGCATTGTGTTCGGGATAGTGAGTTAGCCCGAGCACGGGAAACGAGGACGTTCGTACTCCGAGTGACGGAACGTGTCTCAATTCCCTAGTCACCGACACTCCGAGATTCATCCATGATGGAGTTAGGTTTTGTTGTGTTTTCATGTGCATTCATTCCATATTGAGATTGTGCAATTCGACTCCTCGGCCATCATGCATCGAGATGCGTGATTGGTGGCACGAGGATCGAGGCATGCATACATTTGTGAAAATACATTGCTATGCCCCTTTCCTGCTCTCCTGTTGCAGCAAAATCAAGAATCAGCAGTCTTCCGAGGCTTGGCCGCTTTCCAAGAACAATTGCAAAACAGAGGCTAATTGGGGCATCCTAGTGGATTTCCGCGCAAGGCAGCCTAAACATGACATCATTCATCAGATCAAGGGCAGTCCCTGGCTTGCATGCCAGTTTATTATTTTCTTAGTTAATTTGTAAATTAATTAGGAATTTGTACATATTTTGGACTGTAATATTCTTTTATTCGGGACTGTATATTTATTCGGACCCTCTGCGCGAGGGCATAATTGTAATAAGTGTGGTGAGTGTGATGTATGTCTTCTCAACCCCACGTCTTTCTTCCCTTTTATTTACCGCTTATGATGGTTAGATTAGGGCATGTTTCAATTAGCATACAGTATGATAGCATGTTTGCATTCATTCATCTGTTTGCATGCACCGGGCTCGGCGCATCATACTAACTGCATTTGTATTTCAATTCCAAGTTGAATACATGATAGCTGTTGCATCCATATGCCATGTTTAGAATAGCCGAGCCTGCTATAGTTGCATTTTTGCATGTGTTGCATTAGGCATTTCTGTATATTAGGATCATGCATGGATTTCTAATCGTTTTCTGTTTTGGCTTGGAGTACTCGGTGAGTTTTATGCTTTAGCATCCTTGCATGCGTGTGAGTGACTGCCATGAATAGCATGCTTACCATGAGGCTATGTGCTTATGTGATATAACTGCCTGAATGCCTGTGGGTGAAGGTTGGGTTATTTGGATTGGAACAATCATTGACTGTGAGTTTTAAGCCCACTAGATAGTGGCAAACCATGTTTTCTAAGCCCACCTGAGGGTGGCAAAATCTGCATTTTAAGCCTACTTGCGAGTAGCAAACCATCTTTCAAAAACAAACATGAAATGTTTTGTTCCAATTCAGGCGACCCGTCTATACTTGTATGCTGTGCGCATCACATAGTAAATCTAGGCTAATAACCGGAATAAGAACGCATAATGTTTTCAAAACTAGATATCATGGTTAGTAGAGGCCGATCTTTGATCGGGCGAGCGGGGGTGCTCACGAAGTGACCTTCCCCAATCGTACCCAAGTTCCCGAGCCGAGGCAACTTTGGTGATGACGGACACGTGGCCTTAGGCAACGAGTCAGGGTTTCCTAAATTTCCCAAAATAAAATATTTAGGTGGCGACTCTGTATCTGGCAAAGCAGTCCATGTTTGGCACTTCTTTCAAAAATCTGTTTTCTCAAAACGATTTGCCGGATTTGGACTCTTTGGTTCAAGATTAAGAACCGTGACACAAATCGAGTAAATGTGGATTATCTTTGTAAATCTCTTGATGGTTAGTGAATACATACGTGGGGATTTGAGAATGACGTCAATATTGAGATTTGGTTTCCGTTTACATTAATCAATGGAAGTTGGTGAATCTTTATTGTGTAAATTTTCAGGGCATGACAGCTTAGTTACAACAAAGTGAGTTTGAAACTCAATACAAATAAAAGCCCTAGGCTTATACAAAAATAATTACAAAATAACAAAAAGAAGCTCTTGGCTTCAAGTCCTTCAAAGCTACTGCCCTAGCGGAGGCATATCATCAACACCTGAAAATGGTTTTCCACATTGGGTGAGCCAAAGCCCAATAGAGATACTTTAACACAGTGTATGAATCTTAACAAAGTTATAAGGTCAATGCATATGCAATGCTCATGTCTAAATGTTTTATATCTCTTTCCAAAACCATGCAATGCTAGAGTATATCACAGTTCATAAAACATTTCATGTACAATAGAAAATAGAGTAGTGGATACAACACTGAGAATCTCTTGGTACGTGTTTACAAGTAGGCTATACAACCACAACTAATTGCTATTTTTACCGGTACTAACCGAAAAACTCGGCACCTAACCGTTCGGGTTTTGGACTTCACCAAGGACACACAAGCCAACAATAAAACCACACCCCACCCCCTACCCAGATTCACCAAGGTATTCACCCATTTTTCTCAAAACAATATACATTTTCAATGTGTTAAATATGTAACAATTATCAATGTAAATGGATGAGAAATTAGTTTCAATTTTCCTAATTCTCATGCAATTTCTACAACAATTATAGTTATCATCCACCAATAGCCCAAAACAGATATCTCTAAACAGATAAATAATTTCTAAATAAGATAAACTTTCCAAAATTTCAAGATGAGAGTGATAATGCATATCCAACTCTATTATCATCATCATCACCATCATTCCAATTTCATAAAACTCAACATCATTCCCATTTCCTCTTTTACAAAATCAAATATTCGCAATTTAGGGCAAAAATCCCCTTTTCCTTAAAAATCAAATCCAAGGATGAAATCATTTTATCATAACTCAACCACAAATACACTCCCACAATCATTTCTAAGAAAACTATTTGAAAACCCCTCTTTTGATTTTTAAACCAAAACCCTAGATTTGTTCAAAAATCCCCAAATTCCATAATTTCTTTAGAAAGACAAATAACCAAGTTAAAAACCATACAGAGTGTGGAGAAATCCCTACCTCAGAAACAAGGACCAAGAAGAACAATGGTTGAAAGTCAATGAAGCCGAAAACGAATTTTGTTCCGATCAAATGGAAGCTCTTGGTGTGTTCTACTCTTTTTCTCAAAGGGCAATAGTTGAGAGATCAATGGATGATAATGTATTTGAGGTTTAAATACGGTTTCTAGAGTGAGAGGAAGAAAATTTGAGATTTTAAGATGTTTAGAGAGAGAGAGAGAGAGATAAGAAAATGACTCAAAAAATGGCTATTACGAACTGATATGCGCGCAGAGCACTTGAGTGACCAAAACACCGCTCGAGCGACCATATACAATAAGTTAGACTGCTCGAGCGAACAAAGTACCGCTTGAGCGCACAATGACATACTTTCAAAAGTTTTGCAGATAAAGGCTAACCGCTCGAGTGTAAGAAGGACTGCTGTAGACGTCCCCGAACGCCCCGGGAGGGTTAAGTCCCGTTCCGTTCATATCGGGGTCACTACAGTTCAAGGACTCAAATTGTCACGGTTCTTAATCTTGAACCAAAGAGTCTAACTCTGGCAAATCGTTTTGAGAAAAATAGATTTTGAAAAGATGTGCCAAACATGGACTGCTTTGCCAGATTACAGAGTCGCCACCTAAATATTTTTTAATGGGGGAATTTAGGAAACCCTGACTCAGTGCCGAAGGCCACGTGTCCGTCATCACCAAATGTCTTGGCTCGGGAGCTTGGGTACGATCGGGGAAGGTCAGCTATGAGCACCCCCTTTCGCCCGGTCCGAAGACCGGCCTCTACTAACCGTGATATCCGATTTTGAAAACATTATGCGTTCTTATCCCAATTATTAACCTAGAATTACTATGTTATGCGCACAGCAAACAAGTATAGACTAGATCGTCTAATTTGGAAACAAACATTGCATATCCGTTCGTTTTGAAAATGCTTTGGAATTTGCTACTCGTAAGTAGGCTAAAACACGGATTTCAATGAGTTTTCCCAACTCAAGCAATCCAACCTCCACCCACAGGCATTCAAACAGTTTATCTCACATAAGCACTTAGCCGCATGGTAAGCATACTGTCATGGAAACATTCACACGCATGTGGTATGCTAAAGCGTAAAATACTTACATCGTACTCCGTGCCAAAACAATAAACTAGTTAGCAAACATGCGTGTCCTATTCATGTTAAATAGCTAATGCAACACAGGCAAGGATGCAACTTAGAGTAGGCTCGGCTAACCCTAAAATGGCATATGAAATGCTACAACTATCACGTATTCAATTTGGAAATTGAGAGTACGATGCAGTTTGTATGATGTACCGAGCCCGGTGCATGTCAACAAATGCATGGATGCATGCATGCATTGCATAAGGTATGCTAAAATAGACATGCCCTAATCTACCATCATAAGCAGGTAAATAAAAGGGAGAAAGAAGTGGGGGTTGGAAGACATACAAACCACTCACCCACACTTATTACAATTATGCCCTCTCTCGGAGGGACCAAAAGAATAATACAAATGAATTAACTACGCAAGCTAATTAAATATTACAAATTAATTAAATTAACAAATTAATTAATCTAATTAAAACTGTAAACCGCCTCGGGGCGAGGATTCAATGCACGCGCGCTCGGATTCCGCTCGGAATTGCACTGCCATGCCTAGCCTGCCTCTGTTTCCCTGCTTTGTTCCTCTGGAAACGCCAAAGTCTCAGAACTACTTCCTTGGATACTGGGAATCACCACCGGCTAAACAGAATAGCCATCGGCTGCTATATGTGGCCATCGGCACAGAATTCATCCATCGGCTGATAATTGACTGCCGGTCGGCACTAAACATTGCCGGCCGGCAATGAATTCCTGCAGAACCTGCAACTCACAGCAGCAGAGGACAAAACTTGCATGGCAATACAATTCAAGCAATATATGCACCAAACACATTCCTTATCATGTTTGTGACTCAAAGGAGGATGTGCCTCGATACTCGGGCCACCAATCACGCATTTCCATGCATGATGGCCCAAAGAACCAAGTTGGCAACTTTGATATCAAATGAAATGCAAGCACAAAACACATCAAGGGCCCCAACCTCTATCATGCTCGATCAAGAGGCAAGGGATGCATGCCAAATGCAACCTAAGCATGTGAGCTAAGTATGCAATATGATTATGCGAACAAGCATGCAAGGCATGACGCAATGTAACAACATAACATGCACAACGCATTGTAACATGGCATACACAATGCAAGATGGGCTTACACCAACGTGAGTGGACCTCAGCCACACTCCCATCAGTGGCCATCGGATAAAAATGAAGTGCCTCGAAATGCGCGCCCACGGGCGCGCAAACCGAGGCAATGCATTTAAGCATGGAATGACAT
Organism: Camellia japonica; assembly: GCA_030407325.1. NCBI lineage: Eukaryota > Viridiplantae > Streptophyta > Magnoliopsida > Ericales > Theaceae > Camellia > Camellia japonica. Next base: position 43,681 of record JAPPVO010004025.1, on the reverse strand, counting down.
ACGTAATGATATGCAAACATACAAATGGAATTTCAGCACTCACAAATGATGCAAAACAGTCCCGAAAGGTGGGGAAATGAGACCAAACGCACGGAATGGTCCCGAAATGCGATATTAAGCACCCGAAATGGCCTACAGCCGTACTAAACATGCATAATTGGTACATGGCATACAAAACAGTAGCAAGGCAGCCCCAAAATAGCATTTTTTTGCAGTACAAAACATGGCGAAATAGCGAGCGTAGATAGGACAACAATGGTATGCAAAAATGGGGGCCGAGAGAGGGGTATTGAAACAAGTGATGTATGCAATGCTCAAACTGAAAAAATTCCTTCTACAACACTGATGAGGGACCAAAAATATGCACATTTACAGTAGATGATATCCCCCAACTCAGTATGCAAACATGGTAAAAATGTCATGCAAGAACTAGGATACATGAGGCTATAACATGAGGTACCCCAAAAATTCATCAAACCAGAAAAGACCCTCAATAAAATATGTCAAGAAGATAAAAATATGACTCTTTCTAGTTCTGATGATGTCCGAAAACAGAAGCTAGATAAGCTTAAAAAAGCATGCAAAAATGGGGGTCAAAGAGGGGTATAAAGACAAGTATAACATGGAGACCCCCAACAAGGTTGATCCCTTCTACAATGTTGTATAGGGACACAAAATAAGCTTACTCACAGTTCATGACATGCTCCAAAACAGACTACATGCAGGTCAAACAAATCATGCAAATTTACGGTAAATATGAGAAATTATGAAGCAAGTGCATGATAGAGGGGCCAAACATGGTTGAGACCTTCTTAAATGTTGAAGAGGGGATCAAAATAGGCCCTCTTACAGTTTACATTGTGCTCGGAAACAGATCACACATAGGCCAAATATTCAATGCAAAATAAAGGCATATAAGAGGATATTGAAAGAAGTGCAAGATGGAGGGCTCAAACAGAGTTGAGCCCTTGAACAAACATCAAGAATAGCTCAAAATAGACCTAGTTTTAGTTAAGGTCGGAGCCCAAAACAAAAATAAAATAGGCTTAAGAAATGGAGCAAGAAAGTGCTACAAAAGAGGGAAAATGATCTTACCCTTGAAGACTACCCTTTTTGTTGCTTCTTGGCTTGAGTTGCAGCACCTTTGGCCTCTGAAAAACTGCTCCAAGCTGCTGTGATGGAGTAGTGGTGGTGGTGCTATGGATTGGTGAAGAAATGGCCCAAGAACTATGGAGTTTTGGAGGCAAAGGAGTGAGATCCTTGAAGACTACCCTTTTTGTTGCTTCTTGGCTTGAGTTGCAGCACCTTTGGCCTCTGAAAAACTGCTCCAAGCTGCTGTGATGGAGTAGTGGTGGTGGTGCTATGGATTGGTGAAGAAATGGCCCAAGAACTATGGAGTTTTGGAGGCAAAGGAGTGAGATCTAGAGAGAGAGAGGTTTTTTTTAGAGTGAGAAGCTCCCAAAACTTGATTTTTTGTTCTAACCTTCCAATATGAGATATAAGGCTCTATATATATCAAAATAAGAGCTTTTGGTCGAAATATCCCAATTGAAAATATCTGCCACAGTGTATTGATAAATATCTGTCAAAAATCTGAGTTCTGGGCACTTTTGGCCGGCCGGCAATCTTTTGTGCCGGTCGGCTAAATAGAGTGCTGATGGGTGGCTAATGAGGTCAAAAAGTTCCGGTGGAACTCTAGATTGAAGCCCCGGAAGTTAGCTTTCCAATGGCGCAAACCTTGCATTAAAATTCCTCCTGTGGAAAAAGTTATGCCCTTTTTGGTGAAGCCGCGCAGATTCGATCCAACCGGACTGATCCCCTATTTCAACCAACCATATCTCCCCCACCCGAACTTGGATTTGAGAGATTCTTGAGTGCAAAATGAAGCCCCGGAAGTCTTCTTTTCAACGATGGTGGCCTCATAGCTCAACTCCAAGTGTATAGACAGATGAGCTTGTTTTAGCGATGACTGCTCGTCTTTCTCTTACACGGATTCATGCTGAACTTCTCCCGAACTAGTTTTCTCCCCTCTTCTCCTCTTTTCTTCAACTTCAAACCCCTAAGTAAGGTGTTTTGAAAGATTTTTCAAAGATTTCATCTCTCTTCCATTCATCTCCCCTTTGTCCTTGCTCGGTTTACCGAAAAGCGCAACATTTACCGAAATGCGAGCGTCGGAACATCGTGGGAATTTTATTTCAAAAATGTTTTGAAAGAGAGGGTTTTAAGGTATAAAAACCATCAAAAATAATTTTGGTCCACAATGGGGTATGAAGTTGAGATTTGCCTCTCTCCTTGCCGAAGAAACTGAACCTGTGCACTGCACACCTTGCTCCAATAAGTAAACCATCAGTAGTGCCTAAGTCTTGAGGGCAGTCAAAAATGGGGTGTCTACAATGCTTGAGCCAAGACCGCCCGAGCGCAAGAAACACTGCTCGAGTGAGAAAAACACCCTTCCAATACTTTTGCAGGCCTATAAAAGTATTGAGAGTTCTCAAAGACCACTCGAGCGCAAAAAGCACCGCTCAATTTAACTGACCAAAACTTGGGCAAAGACTTCTTTGAAAAATGAACTCCCAACCTGTTTCAAATGCAACCACAATACTCAAATAACCCAATTCAATGAGGAATAAGATGGACAAGGATATAAAAAACCAGGTAAAGAAAGGAATCCGGATTCAAAATAATAAACGGGTCGAGTCTAAACCAGAATCGTTATAAAAATTGAATTCTACAATATTTGTATGTCTCAAAATCACTAAAATCAAAATTTAAAAGTAAACCATTGTTCAAGTTAAAATACTTGAAATAAATAAAAATTTAATTATACAACATGCAGTAATCGTATAATACTTTAAAAAATACATGTGGTGGTAAATAACACCCCCCAAAATATATATATGAAATTATAGAACTAAATTATACGCCCCCAAAAAAAATTTAAGCCAAATTGTAAACCAACCAATCATACAATTACAGTTTGGCTTCATTTTTTTTTTTAGGTGGTGGTATAATTTGGTTGCTACAAGTTCATATATATATTTGGCAGATATATGTTTTATTACACTAACATGTCTTTTAATAAAGTTAAAAAAATCAAAACTAATATATATGATATGAAAACACAAAATAAAATATACATTTCAATATAAAAAGATGACAATATCGTTTTTTTTATTCATATGATTTACAAATTTATGATGAAAAAAGGGGTCAAGTCTTGTATGAATTAAAATTTTAAGGGAGTAAAGTGTAATTATGTCAAACTTATTTTATATTCTCTCCAAACCTCAAGCGAATTCAATAGAATTTACCCTTCAATTTTTGAGTAGAAATGAATTTTTATTTTTTATTTTTTAAACAAAATCTTAATTTTTGAGAAGGGGCTCACTATCTTAATTTGAACATGAATTTTAAAAATTGAAAAAGGGATATGAAACTACAGAAACTTGAAAAAAAAAAAATTAGTTAAATGGTGTTGTTGCTTGTGTAACGCCCCCAAATAATAGACATAAAGATTGGTCTAGTTAATTCATTCAACTATAATAAACTTAACTCAAATGATCAAATGTCTATATTAGTATTCCATTCAAGCAAGAGATTTACAAAAGGGTCCACATGCAATACATATTCAGTCATCTCAAGATTGAATCCATAGCATGTGAGATAGTTAAAAACTAACAAAAGAATGCCTCAAGGGCTATAAGTTCCAAGGCTTAGGCTTGGTTACATAAAAGGTGGTTGTCAAACCCACACAAGAAAAGCCCTTAGCTTATCAAAAAAAAAACTAACAAATGAAGAGCCTCATGCTTTTCAAGACTTCCCAAGCCCTTAGTTAGGTGTGATCACCACATCCTTTCTTGCACAAATCCACTAGGGGTGAGCATAAAGCTCAGTAGAGATATCTTCACAGAATATATATGTTTAAGCAATTGTATATACATGAATGCAACACCATGCCATGCGCGAAAATTCATAAGTTTTACTCCTATGAAAATCATATCCAATGATCTTTTAAAGACAATTCATTATCTCGATAAATTCCAAAATCTAAATACGGGGTGGTAAATACGACACAGGTAATCCCTAGGCTGGTGTTTGTAAGTAGGCATGACAAGCACTATCAAATCCCCTACTTTACCAGCTCCTAACCGGAAGGCACATGGTACCTCCTATGCGCGTGTTTTCGATCTTTCACCCTGGACTCTCAGGCTATGTTAAACAATACCATCTACACCCCTATTCGAACTTACCAAACATATTTACCCCAAAACATTTCAAGATTTCTAATTGTTTTCTCAAAATGATAAATCAATTCCCAAGGCATAGCCATAATAAACGATATTCAAAGCTATGCAAAATGAAAGAAATGAGATGCAATTATAAAGTTTTATCGTAACATTCTACAATTCTCAACATTTGTTTAAATGATGACCAAAATCCATATCCATGTGATATGTGATACCATTTCATGTCCACAATCAATGTTTATTTTCATTTCCATTTTTCCAACATATACACATCATGCTATTCATAATTTAACGATAACCACTCTCATCCATTTTATGGGTATCTCAACAACATAACAACATGAGGAAGATTCTATCAATTTCTTAAGGAATCTAACAACAATTTCATGGATATTTTACAAAATCCACCTTCCCCCATTTTGTCCCAAAATCTAGGGTCTGATCAAAGAGGGTTTTCCTTCATTTCAAAATATTTTTCTTACATGCACTTCCAAGTGACTCATAAATTCATAAAATAAGTTATCTTGAATCCAAAATCAAAAGAAAAACCTTGTCTCTAACATTTTCTAGACCCAACATCAACCCTCAAACCCTTTACTCAAAATCATAGCAAAATAGGCAAGACATTCTAAAATCATATATATAACTCAAAGAACTCCCTACCTCAAGTGTTAAGAAGAAAAGATGAGAAAAGCTTCAAAATCAACAGGGTCAAAATCCGATTTTCACTGTGCACAACATAGCCCTTGATGAGCTCTCCAATATTTAAAAAGACACTTAGGTCAAAATCTCAAAGGATATGGCAAGATCAAGGAAATAAATGAGGTGGGTGGAGGGTTTCTAGAGAGAGATGAGAGAAGAGAGAAAGTAAAATGTAGAAAGAGAGATAGAGATAGAGAGAGAGAGAGAGAGAGAGAGGTGATAGTGGAAGGGAAGTGTGTAAGGGCTCAACTTTTAAGTGATTGGAACATTTCTCAAAGTAGACTGCAGACAGACCGTCTGAGCAAACAAACTTGTGCTCAAGCGAACAATTCAAATTCTCATTATCACTCGAGTGAAAAATACAAACTCCCAGAATCCTCTTCTTCCTACAAAAGACTTCTTGAGCAATGAAACCTTTGCTCAAGTGAAGAATACATATTCCCAATAGTTCAGATTGCAAAACAAGATACTATAAGGACAACGTTACTGCTCGAGCAACGAAAGTACCACTAGAGCGGTCCTAACTTAGAACAGAGACATTAGCTACCCTAATCCATTCCCACCATTCCCAGACTCACTCCAATACCCAAGAATGTAAAATGACACCCCGGAACACACTATGATGTACCCGAATAACTATAGGGAAGAGAATGGACACCAACATGAGACTCATAAATTTCGAAAGTAACAAGGATGATCAAAAGAAATGAAGATTCTGGATTGAAATACTAAATTTGTTTCAAAAAGGACTTGCGATATCACAGCTTGTCACAGCACTATGCTGTGACAGCACGACCCCCGAGTCGCATGTTTCCCTTGTTACGATTTTTAAGATTTTGATTATAACTTATTAGGGTATTAGTTTTGAATTGGTTATACCATTTGTAGTGTTATTTATGATTCATTGTGATATTACTTATGACATTATTTTGATTATACCTTATGTGGTATTTGGTTATAACTCTTTTTTTTTTTTTTTTTTTTTATAGTTATGACTCTTATAGGATTAAGTTATGACATTCATGATGATCAACACCACAAATATCATAACTTGTATACGGTAACATTACCCTATATGATATTATAAATGAAAATAAATTATTCGCTAGTAATACCAATTACTATAAAAGAATTCAATATTAGTCTGCATCCAATAATTAATGCTTTATTGAGTAGTAGATATAAAGATACAAATGATAAATTATTCACTAATAACTATAGTAGCTAAGAGCAATCACAATGGATATGTTAACACCCAATTAGCGTCAAATTCTATCAGTTAGTGAGCTTTTGATGCTTGTTATCCCATACAATGGAGTTGTTAGTACAACAATTGCAAAAGGGCATACTGCATGGACAAATGGTTGGTAATTTGTACAGGCTTATAGAAAATGTTTTGACAGAGGCAACTACTATCAACTGTTAGGCAAGAAGTACAAGTGGAAGACATACACATGTGACATGTATGAATAAACAAAGTGAACAGAAATTGCAAAAGGGCATTGTTACGCCCCACTTTTTATTACACAGTTCATTATTATAGTCCATTTTCATTGATACAATATGGAAACAAGTCCTCTAACATCCATAAATACAAAAAAGTTCCCTCAACTGTATATACATAACAAAATGCAACGTGAATTACAATTAAATAAATTGCCCATGGGCTACATTGTTACATAAAAGAGAAAGGGTTCAACCCTCAATACAGTAAAGGCCTTCCACCAACAAATAAAGGCCCTGTGGCCAACACGTAAGGAATATCGCCGATCTTGTATCATTCATCAACTTGTACTTGAAAAAGGATTAACAATGTGGGATGAGCATAAAGCCTAGTAAGGATCCTAACATGATCTTAAACAATAACAATACATAGATAGCTATGATCATGAATACTTCATATCATAATATATATAGTGACGATTTATAATTAAAGTATACTTCTATAAATACTTTTCCCCAAAATCATTCAATTTACTCAACAACATATAATGTTCACTTTTCCTTTCCTTGTCCCATTTCATAAGTCACACATATTAACAACTAGTTTTCGAAAGAATGTTCACAAAACCTAATTACTTTCCACTCCTTACATCTCTAACTCATCACATATCCCAACCACTCATACGTGTACCATATTCCCTAACCTTAAGCCCAAGAGTAAAGAAACATTTTCATCAACTTGGTCGATACACCAACGCACTTACATATACCTTTAATCACAAAAGAAAATAGCTTACATGTAGTAACTACTACACCATCATACAAGACAACCCGACCACATCATCCAAACCATTACTATACGATATACACACATAAACTGATACAACACCGAGAAACCCATCTATGCTCTACCTAGCTTAAGTACAGTAATCCAAGGATACCCCTTTCCACAACGAAACAACAATTTACCAGACACCAACTAGGAGGTAATTTTACCTCTGCCAATTTACCAGACACAAGCTGGAGGAGAATGGTACCTCTGCCAAGTTCTCCAGGCCCTAGTTGGAAGGTACTAGTACCTCTCATTCTAAGTGCAACCAATTCTCCAAGCGCTAGCTAGAAGGTAATGGTATCTCTCATTCTCAACACGTATATATTACCAATGATCACAGCATACTACAAGCATAATTAACTCAAGAGTAATACAACTAATCATATAAATAAAGTTGAGTAGAGGCCTTTCATTACCTACTACTAATCATATCATATATCATATATCATATATAATATAAGTAAAGTAGTGCCTTTTATTGACATACTCTAGAATTATGTCATGTGTCAATCTCATTTGTTACCATGTATCATTATGTTATGTTATTTACTTAGTTTATTATTTCTCCCTTTGTTGTCTTTTTATTTTCCGTTATTATTTTTCTCCATATTTTCATTTAATGAGTGGGAAAAATGAATAGTCTCTCATATGGGAGATGAATGATTTTTCCTTCTATCTTGTATAAAATGCTACGCACATTTAGTATTTTCTCAACTATAGCTCTCTCCACAGTTGCAACTATTTTGATGAATGTTAGCTAATCTCTCTCTCTCTCTCTCTCTCTCTCTCTCTCTCTCTCTCTCATGCTTTGTATACACATCCACACACACAAAAAAAAAATTAAAAATGGAAAGGTGAAACAAAAAGAAAGAAATTTGAATTGGAAAAAAGAGAAAAATGAAGCACTTTGTAAAGCATGGTTGCGTGTCTCAAAAGATGTAGCTATAGGTATAGATCAATCAAGAGCGAGGTTATGGGATTGAATTCGAACGGTTTTTTTGTTGTGGTAACACCTTACGTTTCAAGCCCCTTTATGACTTTCTTGATCGCCGCCTCGGGTCGGTAGCCGAGTCTAGGACATTAATACCACGACTTCTATCAACCCAAGCCCAAAGAAGTCAAAGAACGTACTAAGCAAGGAGTTCATTCGTCATACATAGTTAAGGGCGATGGGAATCATCATTACACTAACCCCCTGAGGGAGCGAGGCCTTCTTTTCTGCTATGTTCACTTCCTCCGTACCCGAAATAATAGAAAAAATGCGTCAAGAATTTGATTTATGTCATTGCGGGTAACTATGGAGTATGGAGCCGCTAGTGTTTGTTTTCTCTATGTCATCCTCCACCCTATAGTTCTTAATATACGGTTTGGTATGGAACATTCTTTCCTATCTTTATTGCTCCACCCAGGGCATCTGAGAATGAGTCGAGCCATATGAAAGGAAACTCTCACATATAGTTTTTTTTTTTTTTTTTTAGGGAGAGAAGGGGAAGGAGCCCGACAAAACTTGGGCCAAGGCCTAAGTGAAAGTGAAGTAAATATAAGTTCAGTAAGCTCTTGGGTTATCAGACTAATCAAATGAGCTTAGGTTTGATGAATCGATGGTCCAACATTCAATCTCACCTTAACAAATATTCTAGATTTGTTCACACAATATAGATGACTCCAACTAGTGGCTATAAGTTATAGTTTACACATTTTTTTTTTATTCAAATGGTTTAATTGAAATGAGACTATTAATATTTGTTTTATTTTTTTTTATTTTTAGATAGGAGCTGCAAAACAATTGTATTATATAGTTCACAGGTCACCAGTTTAAGTGGAGTGGTTGTTGGATAATCCTCAAAAATAGCGCTAAATGGTTTTACTATACAAAAGAATAAAAAAATGAAAAAAAATTATACAAAAGAAAGAGAGGTGCTTTCAATGTGGATGTTGGTCAAACTATAGATTCCTCAAATCTGTCTACTCCGGCAACAACATCGAGTTCAGCTGCAGGATCAATTAACCTTGACAATGATGATGATTCTCCATTTACTTAAGAAGCTCATGAATATTACATCGATCCGTTGGACGAAAAGCAACAAAAAACATGTACCGAAAGAACACCGATTAGTTAGAAGCTTTAAACTTATTTGACATCGAATTTAATAACTTGAGAAAAGAGCAAAAGAAAATTAATGAACAAGAGGTCATAATGGCAAATGAACAAGAATGGCTGAAAAATCAAGCCAAACAAGAGTAAGAAAAGCAGAGGGCAGAGGTTAAACTCGAATAAGAGTGAATGAAAATTGTAGCCAAATGTGAGTAAGAACATATGAGGTTCGAGAAAGAAATATAATGGTTGATCCAAATTTGATTCCTATTGAAGAAGGAAAAGCTTGGGTCATTGCACTACAAAAAGCAATTTGGGCACGCGCGATGCAAGGGGACCTTGATGATGGATCAAATAGTAGTGGTTTAAACTAGTGATCAATAATTGAATTTAGTGATAACCTGATTTAACATTTAAAGTTAAATTTGTAGTATCATATTTAACTTTGTAGTACCATGTTGTAACTTTAAAAGCTGGTAGTGTAGTTTAAGAGGATGATGAAATTGTATCTAAATAGAACAGTGAGTTTGAAACTATCATGTTTTAATATTTAAAGTTGAATTTGTAATTTAAGAAGATGATGAAATTGTATGGTTGAATATGATGTTCATATGCTCTCTTGGAATGGTTTAGCTCTCCATCAGTTCATAATGATTTTTTTTTTTAATGCCTTAGATTTTTGGATAATGGGAATTATTTGTCCCAACATAAATTGTTTGTCTAGCATTAGTGAAACTTCATTTTATGATATTGCTACTGTTTGGAAGTTTGAGTGCACTTGCATTTTGTCTTTTTGTAGGGGCAACTATTTTGTTTAGTTTTGTTTTGCTTTTGACTTTCTATGTGACTTTATGAGTCATGTTTTAGTTATTTTCTTGCCAACTACAAACAGACTACTATCAACGAAAAAAATAAAAATAAATAAATAAATAATCATAATGGGCCAAATAATAATCATTACAATAAAACATGACCACAATCTTTATTTAACATATTACAAAAAATTGTTAGAAAAATATAGTGTATTACAACAAATTAAGATTGAAAGGTAGTGTGATTAAACTAACAACCTCTTGTATCACACTTGTGTCATTACAAATTTATATCTTCATTACCAAATTGATTTCACAAATGTTCCATTAGATCGATTTTAAGCATTGTATATGTTCCTCTATTGTGAATTCAACTAAGGCGAGATGAGATGAGATGTGTGCCACCAAAAGTGTTGGGTTTCGAACATATTCTAGAGGAGAGATAGTTTCATCTGGCAAAGGCCTCCAACTTTCAATGTCAGTTCCATGCACATCTTCAATGATCATTTTTGTGTAGTATGATGCATGTTTTCATTATCTTACAAACGTTTTTCCCCTCCCCCCCTCTCCAAACAATAACACAGTGGTCCTTGTGTTATACCCACCGTGTTTGTAACATGCCAAATGCTCTTTCGACATCCTTTTTAATAGCCTCTTGCTTTTGAGCAAACAGCTTCTCTTTTCCTGTTATTGGGTGCATGATGGTTTGCATTAGAGTTGTCCATTGAGGATATATACTATCAAACAAGTAATAACCGAATGTATATGCACGTCCATTCACATTGTAATTAATCGAAAACAATTTACCATTGGGAAATGATCTAAGACATTCATATCATTGTGTAAACCTGCCATACTGAAGAAAGCATGCCGGATTCATAGATTTTTTGATGCAACTGCCTCAAATATAAGGGTAGGCATATTGTGATGGCCTCTTATGGGTTCCATGCCATGTAGTGGAAGAATTCTTCTATTTCTAATGCATAGAATCTAAAAACCCAAGCATACCCAGGAAGCCTCTCACCTCCCTTTCTTGAAGTAGACGTGCTATGTCCTTTTCATTCATTGAGCGAATGTATTATTCCTCATAAAAGGCGATAATAGTATTACAAAATAGCTTCAAGCTATCATTAGCAATGGTCTCACCAATCTTTATGTATTCATCATAATGGTATGATGAAAATCTATAAGTGAGTATACAAAATGCAACAATAATTTTCTATATAGAAGAGCACCCATCCATCCAACGCAATCCTTTTTTGTACAAAGTATTTATCATACACTTTAATGTCATTCAAAATGCGAAGAAACAACTCTCGACGCATTCGACATCGTCAATGAAAATAGTTACTTGGATACATACAATTCTCGACAAAATAATCTCTTCATATTTGTCGATCGCTTCCTTCATGATCATGCCTTATATATTGTCTCCCAACTGGTTTTGAGAGCAATGTTTGAATTTGCGGTAGAAGAAGCAAATGTGTCATCTTTCGAACACATTTATTATAACGCTGTGAAATCGTCTCTTGATCCCCATCGGATGAGTTGTCCTCGTCAGTTGAAGAACTGAAAAGTGTAAAAGAACTAGACTCCATAGTAAGAATAAATTGAGGTGATGAGGCCATTAATGTTTTATGGGGGGAAAAATTAAAGAGAAGATAAAAGAACAAATGCAACATGCTTGTTAGATAATAATAAAAAATGCATTTGATGAATACAAAAGAATAAATCAACAGCTTTAGCTGAATATATAAAACTTGTTTGTTTAGTTGGTAGAAACACAATCTATAGATGTTTGCTGTAAATTATAGTCGCTGCTAAAGTAAAATATAGTTGTTGGCAGTGGAGACAATGTAGACACTAGTGATAATAAATTAATGGATTTTTTAATGGTTTGGTAAAACCAAATGGTTTGGCTATTGAGTTGTCAAGTTGTCCATTGTAGTGCACGCGCTCGCGCGCGCTGTAGCTCGACTTTCTTCGCACCCCTCTTTCGGAGAGCTCGAATTGGTCTTACAGTTCAGACTCCTGTCACGGTTCTTAATCTAATTTCACAAAGTGCAATGTGAAATTGATAAACACCAAAGAGTCCAATCCGGCAAATCATTTTGGAAAATCAGATTTTAAATCAAATAATGTCAAAACTGGACTGCTCTGCCAGATTACAGAGTCGCCACCTAAATATTTTATTTTTGGGAAATTTAGGACACCCTAACTCATGCCAAAGGCCACGTGTCCGTCATCACCAAAGTTGCCTCGGCTCGGGAACTTGGGTACAAGAGGGGAAGGTCCTGAAATGAGCACCCCCGCTCGCCCGATCAAAGATCGGCCTCTACTAATCATGATATGTTCCTTTGTAAACCTCATGTGTTCTTATTCCAGTTATTAGCTAACTTTACTATGTGACGCACACAAGCAAGTATAGACTAGTCGCAAGACTTGGAACAAATCAACTTATGTTTGTTTTCGAAAATGGTTTGAATTTGCCACCCTCAAGTGGGCTAAAACGCGGATTTGCCACCAAACATAATGGGCTTAAAACATGATTTGGCACCTCAAGTGGGCTTAAAACTCACATTTGATGAATTGTTCCAATTCAAGCAAAAGCCCTCATCCACAGGCATTCATGCAGTTTAACATTTAAGAACATAGCCTCATAGCAAGCATGCAAAACATGGCAATATGGCAATCACACTCAAGCAAGCATGCTAAAGCATAAAGACTTACCGAGTACTCCAAGCCAAAATAAAAACTAGTTAGAAAGAATGCATGATCCTAACTATGTTAAGTGTCTAATGCAACACATGCAATGATGTAACTAAATAGGCTTGGCTACTTAATCATGGCATTTGCAACACTTTGATAACATGCTTTGAAATACGTATTCAAGTAGGTATTGAATTGACAATGCAGTTTAAATGATGCGCCGAGCCTCGATGCTTGCAATACAAATGAATGGATGCAAACATGCAAGCATAAAGTATACTAATTAAAAATGACCCTGATCTAAGCATCGAAAGCCGATAAATAAAAGGGAGAAAGACGTGGGGTTGGAAGACATGCACACACGCATGCACACTTATTACAACATTGTGCCCTCGCGAAGGAGGGTCCGAATAAATAAGCTAAGCTACACTAAGCTAAGCTAATTATTACAACACAATTGAAATTAACTAACTATTCTAAGCTAGCTAAATATTACAATACTTGAATTGAATAATTAGCTATGCTAACTAATTAAAGCAATTAAACAAAGCAAGTAAATGGCCTTGAGAGTGAGAGATGCATGCATGCTCGATTGACTTCTTTCCAAAAATCCACCACCTTGCCTTTAAATGCCTCTATTTACATTTCTTTAATCCACTGAAAATTGTGCCAACTTCCAGAACACCTTTGCTTCAACTCAGGAACACGCAGATGCAAAATTCATTTCTAGTCGGTCGGCTACCAATGGTGGCAGCCTCAAATCAAAATTCCAAGTGTGCAAAAAGATATGTCTGTTTTAGTGAAGACTGCTCAGTTTTGGCTAATTGGATTCATGCCTAACTTCTCCTCAGCTAGTTTTCTTCCCTCCTCTCCTCTTTTCTTCAACCTCAAACCCCTAAATAAGGTGTTTTGAAAGATTTTTCAAAGATTTCACCTCTCTTTCATTCATTTCCACTTTGTCCTTGTTCAGTTTACGGAAAAGCGCAACATTTAACGAAATGCGAGCCTCGGAACATTGTAGAATCATTTTCAAAAATATTTTCAAAGAGAGGGTTTTAAGGTCTAAAATCATTTTGGTCAAAATGGTTTTGGTCCACAAATGGGGTGTGAGGTTGGGATTTGAAGCTCATCTTGCCGAAGAAATCGAACCTTTGCACTGCACAACTTTCATCACCAAGTAATCAATCAGTGGCGCCCAAGTCTTAAGGGCGGTCAAAAATGGGGTGTCTACAATTGTCTCTCTTTGACAGAGCTCGGAGTCATGAAATGATGTGAGTGAATGTCAAAGCCCAAAGACGACCCATTTTTGACAAGGCCAAAGACTTGGACAAACAAATAAAATGAAGATGCAGAAACAGATGGTTGCGCCCGTAGGCTGCCTACGTATCCCTTTGCAGGGAATCAAACCAACGTAGTTCAGGGGGCAGAATGCAAATGATACAAAATATAACGAAACAATGCAAATGATATGCAATGTAATTGAATCATCAAACCGCAAGCAGTGCAAAACCACACAAATACCATAAAGGGATGAAGATGCAACATCAAACTACGTTTAACACAGAAAAGGTGTCGGAACCCTCAAACCACAATTCTCTTAGTGGAATAGGCGTGTGCACATGCAGAACTATGTGTTTCGTAGAAAGAGAAAGTGTCCAAGTAATTAGGAGGTATGATATGAGCAAGGAATGATCTGCTGAGGAAAGATCATGATCCTAAATGCTGAATGCAACAAAACAAAGTACGATGCAATGGATGCAGTGAATAAAGGGTAAGCCAAACCACGTCTTGCCTAGAAAAGGCATGGACACAAAACAAACCATGTTTAACATAGAAAAGGTGCCGAAACCCTCAGACCACAATTCTCTTAGTGGAATAGGCATGTACACATTATCACAGAACCATACTTCAACGAAGGAAATGTATGAGCACATGCCAAACTAAGCTTAACATGGAAAGGATGTAGGTGATAACATGGATAATGCAATAAATGCATGCAATAAGTTCTATATACAATGTGTTTGAAGTACTTGATAACGAAATGCGATGTAGTTGGGAAGTGAAAGTACCATATAGGGGCAATTGGTGATGACTCACCTCATGCTGCTGGGGATCTTCCTCTTCTTCTTGGTTGAACTTTCTTTCTCTAGCTATGTTCGCAGCTTAACCTATTCTCCAACAGGGTGACAGACTAGATTGGTTCAGTATCCAGAATTGAGGCATATACACGCTACCTCAACCTATGGGGCTTCCATACAGATTTCAAGCCGAGGATACACCCTTGGGTATTTAAACCAGACTTTAGTCTCAGAAATTCTGAACCTTTGCGTTCTAGGCATGGGCCATTCAAACTCTAGTTTTCACCGTCTCAGTTGATCCCCTAGGAACTTACAACAAACACAGTCAGGTGGCTATACCAGACCACTAGAAGTCGTTCGGGCATGACAAACACCAAAGGAATTCCACCTTTAGAGGATTTAAGGTCTCCTAGACCAGGTGAATGCACAAGAAAGCGCGAGTGTAAATTCAAATGCACAAGAAAGCGCGACGTGCAAGAAAGCGCGAGTGTAAATGCAGGATTTTAAGGTCTCCTAGACCGGGAGGGTGCACAAGAGAGTGCGATGCACAAGAGAGTGCGAATGTAATGCACAAAATAGTGTGATGTAGGGTGAAATGCACAAGACAATGCGGTACAATGCACAAAATAGTGCGATATAGCGGCACAAAACAGTGCGATACAAGTGCACAAGATAGTGTGAGTGGCACACAACCAGAAAGTGCACAAGACAGTGCGAGTGGCACACAACCACAAAGTGTACAAGACAGTGCGAGTGATATGAAATTGTGAAATAGATACACTGAGTGAGATTATTGTGCGATAGATGCATGATGTTAATTGAAAGCATGTTCTATGCATGAAACAAGCATATTCTATGCAAGAGAAAAAAGCATATTCTATGCAACACTGAAAGCGTATTCTATGCATGAAAGAGCATATTCTATGCAACATTGAAAGCATATTCTATGCAAGTAACATGCATATTCTATGCAACATTGAAAGCATATTCTATGCAAGAATCATAAACAATGCGCGGCACGTATGCAACAGAAGTGTATATGAAAATGTACATTTTATGCAATAGAAGAGAATCAAATATGTACTTTGATGCCTCTAATTTATCTCTCGGAGGACTTTGCAACATGCTTAACTCAAAAAGGATACATCCCGTTCATATTGGCGAGGGGTAACATCTGCATGTGAAAACAAGGGGTGCTGCTTGGACTGCCATTCTAACTTGAAGCAGGCTTAAACTTGGGGTCGAGGTACACTCATACTCCAAAGAAAGGCAAGGCCTAAGGAGGTACACCTGGAATGCAATCTCGGAATTTGCTGAAGTTGAAACACACTAAGATGCTCCAAATTTTTCCTCTTTTCTTTTGCTCTGCAGGCCGGAACCTATGTAGCTTCAGATAGGTCCTGGTTCTATTGTTCTTACATGACCTGGGTTGAACCCCACAGTTTATGAAAGAAAGAATCCTGTTTTGCACATATGTGGAGAATGGCACGGCACTCTAAGCACAAAATGATTTATTTTTGAAATTGAAGTGAGTTCTTAATTGGGTATTGAGCCTACGACTGACCACTGTACAAAACGACTCAACAACGAGAAAACCAAGGTAAAATAACCTAAACACATCTATTGACACTCAAAATGACTCAAAACAAGAATCGAGACAAATAAAACACACACACAACACTCAGATGTGTTCCAACAGTGGGAGACCTCTCAGTTCACGAAGAGCCTGTTTCTTCAGGTATTGTTTCCCACCCTTTCTCATTTGTGATCCTCACATTACTATGGCACTCAATCTCTAGTTTTCTGAAAAAGCCCTTTTCTCACTTTTTCCTCTTAACGCACATCTCTCTATTCTTCAATCTCTCTTATTTTTTTTATCCCTCCCCTGGGTGGTTGATGGATAAACAGGAAGTTGTGGGCTCGTGCCCCTAGTATTCTACTAGTTTCTCATTCTTCCGCTCACAATAGTGAGCTTTCCCACAGAGGAGTTGTGATGCGACAGGATGTGCAGAAGATCCACAACTGACATCGGTTGATGATACCCCTGGCTTAGCTTGATCGTCCCACCGGCCAGGTATACAATTGATTGGCCTCATACATTGTGTTTTCTACGTTCCCATTCTGGGTTAGATGCCAATTTGAGCGTAACTGTCCAGATAAGGGAATCGCATATCCAGGTCCATTTCCAGTTCGTGCTTTGCACTTGGCTTAATACCTTGTTGCTTAGAGGATGTGAGAGCTTTTAGCCCTTTGCTGTTAGCTTCAATTGTGCCCTTTTCTGGCAAGCATGTTGACTATGGGAAAAAAACAGAAAACCTTACTCAACTGTGCCCCTAGTTCATCATTTTGACCATTTTTTGTTTTCGCTTTCTCCTAAAACAATTTTTGATCAACATGAGCGTTAGATTAACATATTTGTTCGATTTTCTGATTTGAAATCATGCAAGTCAAATTGTGAGCACTGAAAATTTTCCTTTTTTGGATCCAAGAAATGGTCCAGTTTTGGAAAAATGGGAGTAATTTTTGAGAAAATTAGTCATCCTCATTAAAAAAAAAAAAAAAACCTCAAAATTGTTTTCGCAAATGGCCACTGCTCGACCAACACAGAATCTACTCTTGAGATGCACAACCTCAGATCTGAACTTGAATTGTCTTGCAGCTGAATCTCTCTAACAGAATAGGACAGTCTGATTTTGAACGAAGACGAGCCAATTTGCACATGGATAAGATAGCCGAGTTGAACAAGGATAAACCAATCAACATGGATGAGCCAAGCAGGCTGAAAAGGATTAGGGCCTATAGCGACCCCGGTCTTTTTCCTTTCGGTTGTTGTATCCGGACTTATGTTCCGTAGATCCCGTTGTCATATTATTGTTGTTGTTGTCCTTTAAATTCCTTATTATTGAGTTATAGGATGTATTGGGCAGGTTTGTTACAGGTGGGTTGGGTTTAGAAACCAAGTGTTGCTGTCCAGATTTTTGGACCTTTGCTCGAGCGAGGAGTTGGTCGCTCGAGCGAGACCTTGTTTTGGTGCTTCGCTCGAGCCAGGGATTCTTCGCTCGAACGAACGATTGCGTCTAGTATAGACCTGAGAGCTGCATTTGTTGGCTCGAGCGAGCTTTCCTTCGCTCGAGCGAGTTTCGAGTTCTTCGCTCGAGCGAGCATTCTGTCGCTCGAGCGTGCTTCTGGGTTGCAGACCTGAAGCATTGCATTCTTGGCTCGAGCGAGACTTTTTTCGCTCGAGCGAGTCATTTTTGTGTCTGGTAGCTCGAGCGACCAATCCTTCGCTCGAGCGAGCCTGTCGGGTATAAATACGCAGCAGCGGTTTTTAAAACGTTTTTTTACATCCTTTTGATCCTAAAACCCTAGTTTCGAGTTTTCTCTCCCTCCACTCACCTTCTCTCTTAGGTATCATCTACTTTTAGGGTGTTTCTACCCTAGGTTCTTTATTAAAAAGATAAAGTGAATCGAGAGCTTCGTTTTAATCTGAGAGTTTGGCGGTTTGGAGCACTTTGGATTTTGGGTCGTCATCTCCATCTTCTCCATTCGGGTTATTTACTTCGAGGTAGGGATTTCCTACTCCATATTATAGGTTTTGTTCTAAGTTCTAGTATTTTGATATGTTGGGAGTTGTTTGGTAATTTTGGGAAAAACCCTAGTGGTTGAAATAAATTAATTTGTATAATTAATTTAGGGAAAAATGTATAATTGAGTTTAATTCATGGAATTGGGAAATTTAGTGATTTAATGGTGTAGTTGGTTAGTTTAATTACTCATCTATGAAAATGGTAAATTTACATTTGTTGATACATTTATTTCCTGTTTAGAAATAACTGTTTTGGACTATCGGTGGAGGATAGTGTGATTGTTGTAGACATTGCATGTGGATTAGGGAAAACTGAAACTAATCACATCGGTTAAGTCATTGATTTTGACTGTTGAATTAATACAGAAATTACGTGTATTGATTGTGTGTTGCATATGCATTTTGTTTGGGAGGAGATAGGGGATGTACTCCACGGTTTAGGGGAAGATAGGGGATGGACCTCTAAACCGGATTTGTTGGGAGGAGATAGGGGATGGACTCCATTAGCATCACTATATGTGTGCTTATTGATTTGAAGTGTTTTTTTTTACATGTTGTTGATACAGCACTAAAATGTGTATCAATTTGGAAGTATGGAAGTGTTTTGGCATGAGCCTTAGTCTTATTTGTTTTGTTGATATTGGAAGTAACATTAATGTGATATTTAATTCACTGTTATAGTTTGGCTAGGTTCTGAGCCACATTTGATATAAATGGAAAGTGAAACATGTCATGAAACAGTATATTGATGAAATGGATATTTGTGTTAACCATCTATTAAATGCTATTGCTTTATTCAATGCTTATATATGGTTTAGTATATTTCTACTGGGCTGTGGCTCACCCTATACGGGAACATCATTTTCAGGTTCGGGTGATATGCTACCTCCAAGGACTTAGCTTGGAAGGAGTAGGAGTTGAAAACTCTGTTTAGTTTAGTTGTTATTTATTTTATTTGATATTACATGTAAACACTCAAGCCAAGGGCTTAATTTGTAGTTGAGTTAATACTCACATTTTGTGTCCAAGTGTTGGCTTGGAAAGATGTAAGCCATAGGGCATTTACGTTTGATGTTACATGTAATGTTTTTCTTTTAAGAATACTCTGATGAATGGAATAATATTTTATTTTCTTTTAACAATGCATGTTAATATTGTATATATGATGGGTTTATTTTAAGGGCGTTACAACTTGGTATCAGAGCGTACCAGGTTTGAATACCTTAGGTACGTGGGAAGTGATTAGTATCACAATAGGTTTGTCTCGTTTGATAGAGACTTAGTTGTACTGTTATATGCTTATATGATAACATGTTTATGTGATTATGTGGGTATGGAACGTAGTTTCTAGGATGTTGATTGGACCCTTGAGTTTCTAGTAGTCTTGTTGGAAAGGCACTTGATCAATGCTGCTTCCAACCGGAACTATAGTGACGCTTTGGGACTATCATTATCCAGGAATGAAATTCGTAGGTGCTTATGTGATTATGTGCTTACGTGGAGTGAATTATTGTTGTCCAATGCATTAGGACGCAAGTGTTATAGTTTTGGCACACTTATTAATGTGCTAACGTCTTTGTTACTTTTATTAGGATGTCAGGACGAGGACGAGGACGTGGTAGGCGTGGTGGGCAGGAGATGCCTATACCGGATGAGATTCCGGCAGTACAGGAGGGAGTTGGCCAGGCCAATGTGGCCGAGCCAGTAGGCCAGCAGGCTATGGGCGCTTTAGCCCGAGAGATAGCAGGGGCATTCAGGGAGTCAGTAGGCATTCTCAGAGCTGAGAATCAGGCTCAAGTTCATGTTGCGGATGCAGGGCCTTCTTTCTTGAAAAGGGAGTTCTTCCGGTCCAACCCGAACGAATTTGTGGGTGATCCTAAAGAGCCACTTAAGGCAGATGAATGGCTCGAACAGACAACGAAGACGTTTGAGATGCTTGGCATCGAAGACGAGGGGTTGAAAGTGACCTTGGCATCGTTCCAGCTGAAAGGAGATGCGGGTCAATGGTGGAAGTTTACAAAGGGTCGTATAGGGGTACGTGGGAGGCTTTTGTGAATGCTTTCCAGGAGAGGTTCTTATCTCCAACAGTCAGGAAGAAGCTGAGAGACCAATTCTGTCAGCTTAAGTAGTCGAGTTCTTCAGTGGCTGAGTTGGAGGCTGCATTTACCAGCTTGTCTAGGTTTGCACCTGAGTTGGTGGCGTCTGAGGAACGCCGTTGTATCGAGTTTGAGAAGAAGTTGAGGCGCGGTCTCAAGTTGAGAGTTGTAGGGTCTATGATTCGAGATTATGGGCGTCTGGTCGATGCTGCAGCCCATACGGAGATCATGATGCAGGAAGAGGAGGAAGGGCAGAAAGGCTCTAAGAGGAGTCAGGATGGACAGAGTGATGGTAGGAAACAGAAGGGTTTTAACCCTCAGCAGTCTCAGGGTAGCTTTTCTAGATCGACTTTTCCTATGACGAGTGCTAGTTCTGGGAAAGGCAGCCAGGGAAACATTACCTGTTTCAAGTGTGGCCAGCTGGGCCACAAGTCTCCAGTTTGCCCACAGAGGGGAGGAGTACAGAGAGCAGCATCTTCTTCGGCTCGATCTCAGAGCCAGAGTCAGGGTAGAGGCCAGCCGCTCTCGTGTTATCAGTGTGGTTAGGCAGGACACATGAAGAGGTATTGCCCGCAGTTGAGTGGCACATCTGGTGCATCTGGTTTGAGGCAGACTCAGAGTCATCAGCCAGCTCAGTCGGTTCAGGCCTCGAGGGCCAATCAGGGGGCTTCATCGTCCCAGTCTGTACAGCAGTCTTATGCTCCTAGGGGTGAGCAGGTTGATCAGAGACCATCTGGGCGCGTGTATGCTGTTACCGCGCAGGATCTTGTACCGGCTCCATCGGTTATGAGAGGTACCTTCTTGTTTTGCAATTCAGTTGCTAGTGTTTTGATTGATACGGGTGCATCTCATTCCTTTGTGTCTGCTGCATTTGCATCGGTTTTGGAGTTAGAGTTAGCACAGTTAGCATCTCCTATTTGTGTAGTGTCACCTCTTGGGGGTGAATTGATCTGGAAACAAGGTGTTAGGGGTTGTGATATAGAGGTCGCCGATCATAGGCTTCCGTTTCCTTTTGTAGTTATGCCCATGAAGGGCTTTGATGTTATTTTGGGTATGGACTGGTTATCGTCATACCGGGCAGTTATCGATTGCTACCGCCAGAGGGTCACTTATTGTACCGTGAGCGGGGAGTGTTTTCATTTTCTGGGGGACCGAGTTGGTAGTGTTTTGCCACCAGGGTATGATTCGCGAGGGCGAAGTGAGCTTAGTGATCTACTTGCTAGCTTTGAGAGTGGTGAGTGTGATGAGACCCAGACTGTGTTGCCAAGAGTGGTTTGTGAGTACTCGGACGTCTTTCTCGAGGACCTTGTTAGTTTGCCACCTCACAGAGAGATAGAATTCTCTATTGACTTAGTGCCCGGCACGGCGCCGATTTCTATGGCACCTTATCGTTTTTCCCCAGCCGAGTTAGTTGAGTTGAAGATTCAGCTCCAGGAGTTGTTAGATAAGGGCTATATTCGTCCTAGTGTTTCGCCGTGGGGAGCACCGGCCCTCTTTGCTAAGAAGAAGGGTGGTGCTTTGAGACTCTGTATAGATTACCGGAAGTTGAATCGGGCTACGGTCAAGAATAAGTACCTATGCCTCGTATAGATGATCTGTTCGATCAGTTGAAGGGTTCCCGTTGTTTCTCTAAGATAGACTTGAGATCGGGTTACCACCAGTTGAGAGTCAGGGAGGAGGATATTCCGAAGACGGCATTCCGTACGCGGTATGGCCACTATGAGTTTCTGGTGATGCCATTTGGGCTCACCAATGCACCTGCAGTCTTTATGGACTTGATGAACCGGATATTCTGGGAATTCTTGGATCGTTTTGTAGTAGTCTTTGTAGACGATATACTTATCTATTCACCTTCAGAGGAGGAGCACGAGGAGCACTTGAGAGTGGTGCTTGAATTGCTTAGAGTCCATAAGCTTTATGCTAAGTTTGGGAAGTGTGAGTTCTGGCTAGGAGAAGTCAAGTTCTTAGGCCATGTGGTTTCCGGGAAAGGGGTGTCTGTTGATACATCCAAAATGAGGCAGTGCAAGATTGGGCATAGTCTAAGAGTGTGTTTGAGATCCGCAGTTTTCTGGGATTAGCTGGGTACTACCGACGGTTTGTGAAGGATTTCTCCAGGTTAGCTTCACCTTTGACTAGACTGACTCGGAAGGGAGTCAAATTTATATGGAGTGAGACTTGTGAAAAGTCGTTCCAGGAGTTGAAAGTTAGACTGACCACCGCTCCAGTCTTGATTATTCCGGAGAGAGGGTTGGGTTATGCAGTCTATTGTGATGCCTCACGAGAGGGTTTGGGTTGTGTGTTGATGCAAGAGGGGAAAGTGGTTGCCTATGGCTCACGTCAGTTGAAAATACACGAGAAGAATTACCCTACCCATGATCTAGAGTTAGCAGCTGTGATCTTTGCCTTGAAGATTTGGAGGCATTACCTATATGGTGAGAGATTCGAGGTATTCTCGGATCATAAGAGTCTGAAGTATCTGTTTACACAGAAAGACTTGAACTTGAGGCAGAGGAGGTGGATGGAGTTCATTGAGGATTATGACTTCGAGTTGCATTATCATCCGGGGAAGGCCAATGTGGTGGCCGATGCCCTTAGCAGAAAATCTGTTGGTGACGTAGCTAGTATAGCCATTCGGGAATGGGAAATGTTGGGTGCACTTGGGGAGTTTGATTTGCTTCTGGGCGAATCCGTTGAGGCTGCGGCCTTGTTTTCTGTTATTGCACAGCCTACACTTGTGACTCGAGTGTTAGAGGCACAGAGAGGTGACCTTGAGGTGGAATCTCTCCGAGAGAAGATCTCCAATGGAAAGATTGAGAAGGGTTTGACGGTGTATCCCGACCAGAGTGTGAGATACCGAGACCGTCTGTTTGTGCCGGAGTCTTGCCGAGAGGATGTACTCCGAGAGTTTCATCATTCACGCCTTGCGGTGCATCCGGGAGGTACTAAGATGTATCGGGATTTGGGTCGCCAGTTTTGGTGGCGGGGTATGAAGAGAGATGTGGCAGCTTTCGTGTCCAAGTGCCTTACTTGTCAGCAAGTGAAGGCCGAGCATCAGAGGCCAGCGGGTTTATTACAACCCTTGCCTATTGCTGAATGGAAGTGGGAGCATGTCACTATGGACTTCATTGTGGGTCTTCCGAGGACTCAGCAGGGTAGTGATGCTATTTGGGTTGTTGTAGACCGGTTAACTAAGTCGGCGCATTTCATTCCTATGCGCGTGAGAGACTCGGTAGATCATCTTGCCGACTTGTACATTCAGGACATAGTGAGGTTGCACGGAGTCCCAGTGACGATCGTCTCAGATAGAGATCCTCGTTTTACTGCCAAGTTGTGGCAGAGTTTGCAGAGTGCCTTGGGCACTAAGTTGACCTTTAGCACGGCTTATCATCCTCAGACTGACGGGCAGTCCGAGCGTACTATTCAGATCCTTGAGGATATGCTTCGGGGTTGTGTTCTTGACTTTAATGGGTCGTGGGAGAGGCACTTGCCTTTGGTGGAGTTTGCCTACAACAACAGTTTCCAGTCTAGTATCAGTATGGCACCGTTTGAGGCCTTGTATGGCCGACCGTGTAGGTCTCCAGTTTGTTGGGCCGAGGTGGGTGATGCACCTTTGTTGGGTCCGGAGTTGGTGAGAGAAACGACGGAAAAGTTGAGCTTATCCGTAGGAGGCTTGTCACAGCCCAGAGTCGCAGAAATCTTATGCTGACCGTAGGAGGAGACCTTTGGTATTTGAGGTGGGTGATCATGTCTTTCTGAAGATATCACCTAGACGGGGATTAATGAGGTTTGGGAAGAGCGGGAAGTTGTCCTCGGTTTATTGGTCCTTTTGAGATCCTTGAGAGGATTGGCGAGGCTGCCTATCGTTTAGCTTTGCCACCGCAGTTATCCGGAGTTCATGACGTGTTTCATGTGAGTATGCTTCGGAAGTATGAGTCGGATCCATCACATGTGTTGGATTGGACCGATTTAGTGGTTGACGAGGATGTCTCGTATGAGGAGAGACCGGTTCGGGTCCTGGATAGGTGGGATCAAGTTTTGCGAGGCAAGACCATCCCTTTGGTGAAAGTCCTGTGGAAGCATCACGGAGTGGAGGAAGCCACTTGGGAACGTGAGTTGGAAGTCCGCAAGAAATATCCGGACATGTTTATTGATATGTAATCTTGTATTTAGATTTCGTAATATTGTTGGACTTAAGAGCTTTATATATGTCTCTAGTTGTAAAACATTGAGAATGTTTTGGTTAATAAAAGTATGTTTTGGAACTTGCCTCAATATGGAAGTTGAATGTAACATTTATTCATGTTGAAAGTATTGTAGAATTGGAATAATATCATGAAATTGAATATGATATGGAAATGGGAACCTTGTATATTGAAAACTGTTGAAATTGAAAGCAAAATTGCATATTGATAATGCAGGTTTATATATATATATTGTGAAATGCCTCTTGATAAGAGATGAAATGACCGGTATTGGGTCAAGTTGTTTATTATTGTAATGTAATAACATCGGAAGTTGAGAAAAACCTGTTTTTGAAAACTTATGCTTAATTTCGGGGACGAAATTCTTTAAGGGGGGAGGTTATAGCGACCCTGGTCTTTTTCCTTTCGGTTGTTGTATCCGGACTTATGTTCCGTAGATCCCGTTGTCATATTATTGTTGTTGCTGTCCTTTAAATTCCTTATTATTGAGTTATAGGATGTATTGGGCAGGTTTGTTACAGGTGGGTTGGGTTTAGAAACCAAGTGTTGCTGTCCAGATTTTTGGACCTTTGCTCGAGCGAGGAGTTGGTCGCTCGAGCGAGATCTTGTTTTGGTGCTTTGCTCGAGCCAGGGATTCTTCGCTCGAGCGAGCGATTGCGTCTAGTATAGACCTGAGAGCTGCATTTGTTGGCTCGAGCGAGCTTTCCTTCGCTCGAGCGAGTTTCGAGTTCTTCGCTCGAGCGATTCTGTCGCTCGAGCGTGCTTCTGGGTTGCAGACCTGAAGCATTGCATTCTTGGCTCGAGCGAGTCATTTTTGTGTCTGGTAGCTCGAGCGACCAATCCTTCGCTCGAGCAAGCCTGTCGGGTATAAATACGCAGCAGCGGTTTTTAAAACCTTTTTTTTACATCCTTTTGATCCTAAAACCCTAGTTTCGAGTTTTCTCTCCCTCCACTCACCTTCTCTCTTAGGTATCATCTACTTTTAGGGTGTTTCTACCCTAGGTTCTTTATTAAAAAGATAAAATGAATCGAGAGCTTCGTTTTAATCTGAGAGTTTGGCGGTTTGGAGCACTTTGGATTTTGGGTCGTCATCTCCATCTTCTCCATTCGGGTTATTTACTTCGAGGTAGGGATTTCCTACTCCATATTATAGGTTTTGTTCTAAGTTCTAGTATTTTGATATGTTGGGAGTTGTTTGGTAATTTTGGGAAAAACCCTAGTGGTTGAAATAAATTAATTTGTATAATTAATTTAGGGAAAAATGTATAATTGAGTTTAATTCATGGAATTGGGAAATTTAGTGATTTAATGGTGTAGTTGGTTAGTTTAATTACTCATCTATGAAAATGGTAAATTTACATTGTTGATACATTTTTTCTGTTTAGAAATAACTGTTTTAGACTATCGGTGGAGGATAGTGTGATTGTTGTAGACATTGCATGTGGATTAGGGAAAACTGAAACTAATCACATCGGTTAAGTCATTGATTTTGACTGTGAATTAATACAGAAATTACGTATATTGATTGTGTGTTGCATATGCATTTTGTTTGGGAGGAGATAGGGGATGTACTCCACGATTTAGGGGAAGATAGGGGATGGACCTCTAAACCGGATTTGTTTGGGAGGAGATAGGGGATGGACTCCATTAGCATCACTATATGTGTGCTTATTGATTTGAAGTGTTTTTTTTTACATGTTGTTGATACAGCACTAAAATGTGTATCAATTTGGAAGTATGGAAGTGTTTTGGCATGAGCCTTAGTCTTATTTGTTTTGTTGATATTGGAAGTAACATTAATGTGATATTTAATTCACTGTTATAGTTTGGCTAGGTTCTGAGCCACATTTGATATAAATGGAAAGTGAAACATGTCATGAAACAGTATATTGATGAAATGGATATTTGTGTTAACCATCTATTAAATGCTATTGCTTTATTCAATGCTTATATATGGTTTAGTATATTTCTACTGGGCTGTGGCTCACCCTATACGGGAACATCATTTTCAAGTTCAGGTGATATGCTACCTCCAAGGACTTAGCTTGGAAGGAGTAGGAGTTGAAGACTCTGTTTAGTTTAGTTGTTATTTATTTTATTTGATATTACATGTAAACACTCAAGCTAAGGGCTTAATTTGTAGTTGAGTTAGTACTCACATTTTGTGTCCAAGTGTTGGCTTGGAAAGATGTAAGCCCATAGGGCATTTACGTTTGATGTTACATGTAATGTTTTTCTTTTAAGAATACTCTGATGAATGGAATAATATTTTATTTTCTTTTAACAATGCATGTTAATATTGTATATATGATGTGTTTATTTTAAGGGCTTTACAGGGCCGGACTTCAGGATAAAGTTACCTATGTATCCCAAAGATGGGAATCAGGCCGGACGTAGTTCCGGGTTGAGGTTCACTCGGGTGTTGACACTCTTCTTTTGCGCTCTAACTTTTGCCAAGGCCGCCCTTTCGGGTTTTCAACTTTGCGAGCTATGTTTTTCTTTTCTTTTCATTTCTTTTCTTCTTTTCTTTTCTTTTCTTCTTTTTCTTTTCATTTTTTCATTCTTTCCATTTTTTCGTTTTTGTTCTTTTGTTCTTTTGTTCTTTTTCATTTGCTTTAACTTTTGCCTAGGTCGCCTTTCTGGGTTTTTGGCCTAGCGAGCCTCGCAAGGATAGAAAAGTTTAACTTGTCCATGTTGAATGGTCGTAGGATCTCTAAGCCATCTGAATCCAGGGGAATGGTTGTTGTTCGCTGATGATGTAGAAGTCCATCCAATGGGGGCTAAATTGCCCCTAGTGTTGTGGATAGGAACTCGATTATCCTTTCAGCAATAAATTTTCTTTTTTCACGTTCTGTGATTGGGCTTTGTTGCCAGTCTTCATTAGCTTGAGAAATGACTCATCTTTGACTCTTCGAGCACATCTGACATTTTTGCCTCTAGTTCACGAGCTACTTCTCATCTAGTTTTGCAAGCTTCCTTTGATAACATCTGACCTTATTAATCTGACCTTCTTACCCCTAGTTCAAGGGTTGCTTCCGATCCGGCCATACAAGCCTTATGTTTTGGTTGATCATTGAACATTCTGAAGCAAGGTTCAAGGTTTGAAAGCAAAAGGGTCGAGTTTTGAGGCTGAGAGCGATCCTATACTGCACAATCTTAAGATCAATTCCACGCATGTCTTTGCAGGACCACAGAAAAAAAAAATTGAATTTTTTTTTTTTACAAAGCGACTAGTCGCTCTCGTCGAAGACAATGTCGAACCAATCTGGATCAAGCCATGATCCTTCTCAGTACTCACATTAACAAACATGATCTCATTCATTAAGGGCTTAGCATGTGTGATACCCTGTTCCGTAATATGCTAATTGATCCTTAAATTGAGTGTGATTATGTGTTTAGCACGATTTTATGTGCCATTATGTGAATGTGGGTGATTTTGAAATTCTATCTGTTCACCGTAGGAATATCTGTTTGGATAATCTGCTTTGGAAATTAAATTGGAGGCCTTATCGGCCACAGAACCCAGAATTGATTACGCCATTGTGATTAGCGTAATTTTTAGAGCCTACGGTGAAATTTAATTAGAAATTTATTCTGGTCAGATTAAACTGATTAAATTGATAAATTGGTGCCCAATTATCCTATATTAAAATATTGTGACTTAGTGGGGGCCTTATTATATTCAATCCTCTCTTTGATTCTCCTTGGCTGATTCTAACAAAAGGAAAGGGAGAGAGGGAGTCGGCTAGAGAGAGAGAAAAGAGGAGAGTTGGGTGTTTGGCTCAAATTTGTGTAGAATTGGGGAGATTAAACTCAAGAAATTGCTATAGTTTGGAAGATTAAGCCTCTAGGTAAGCATTTGATTCTTGAATTCATGAGTTTAATGTGTAATCTTGTGTGTTCAAGGGTTGTTTGTGATCAAGAGCATGATTTGAATTAATTTGTTGAAATTGAGGCTTGATATGTGCATGCATGTAATGAACTCCCATGGAATCACAAATCTAGCATGTAATTTGTAAAATTGTGAAAGATTAGTAGTGTAATCCCATATGCAAGCATGTCTTTGTCAAATTTTGTGGGAATGAGCACTAATTGCATTATTTGAAATGAATATGAAGTCAAAAAGGGCATACATGTATAAATCATGGGAGTATAAGTCTTGGATGTTTGAATTTGAGCATATTGGAGATGAGTTGTAATATTTTGGGCCATGCATGCAAATAAATCATGAAATTGAGCTTCAAAATGTGGTAATTCAGTGTTTGTACCATGTTAGTGCACGTCTATATGAATTTTGGGTCAAAACCATGCATTTGGGGCCTTTGAATTTGAAGTTGAAGCTCAAGAGCATGTTCTGGATTTTCCAGAAATTTGAGGTCCGCTTGAGCGGGGAAACTGCCGCTCGAGTGTAAATTTCGTGCTCCCAGCACTTTTTGCAGAGTTGGACGTTCGCTCGAGCGGGATAAATCATGCTCGAGCGGGGAGTTTTGTGGACAGGCCTTCCGCTTGAGCGCTCTATTCCATGCTCGAGCTTATTTTTCATGCAACCAATACTTTTGCAGGCCTTAAGGGTCCGCTCGAGCGGGGGAGTTGAGGCTCGAGCGGGGACCCTGTTCTCCGAAATTTTGTATGCTTGTTCTGTGTTTCGTTTTCCGTTCTCTTTTACTTGTAATCACTCTTAGGCATATGTTAAACATTGTAAATGAGTTAATGAGATAAGAATAAAGCCTAAAGAGGAATATGTGAATTAAGGAACGGATTAAATTGTTAATGACCCTTTTGTGTTCATGGAATGTGTAGGGTCAAGCTCCAGGGCGAATCCACAAGCCGATCACTGTGAGTAATATCGATATTCAAATGCTTGTGAATGTCCAATTGTTTATTCCCTTATAAGTTCTACGAGTTGTTGATTGGGATTGTGGACAAAAGTCCGACATAAATAAATGAATGGACCGAAGGTCGTTTTGATAAACACAAATGGACCAAAGGTCGTTTTGATAAACATGAATGGACCAAAGGTCGTTTTGATAGAAACGAATGGACCGAAGGTCGTTTTGACATAAATGAGTGGGCCGAAGGCCGTTTTGACATAAATAAATGGACCGAAGGTCGTTTTGATAGAAATGAAAGGACCGGAGGTCGTTTTGAAAGAAATGAATGGACCGAAGGTCATTTTGATACAAATAAATGGACCAGGGGTCGTTTTGACACGAATGTATGGGCCAAAGGCCGTTTTGACATAAACGATCGGGCCGAAGGTCGTTTTGACATAAGTGAGTGGGCCGAAGGCCGTTTTGACATGAATAGAAACCTGAATGAGTGGGCCAAAGGCCAGAATGTTGAAACTACAAGTTACTTGAGTTGAAATTCGTATAGTTACATATCTGTTAAATAGAAATATGAATTGGGCCCAAGGCCGTTTGGAACCTGTTGTTCTACATTGTTATGTAATTTCTGTATTTGATATTATTCACTGGGCTATCGCTCACGCTCATTCATGTGTTTGTAGGTGAGCCAAGAGAAGCCCAAACCCAGCCCCAGTGAAGTCTGCCAGGAACAACATGAATTTTGGAGAGTCAGCCTTGTGTCTCACGCATGAGACCCAACCTTGCCACTTTGTTACGTAATTATATTTTGTCTTGCTGACAAGGACCTTGTGTATATCTGTATATAGTTTTGATATGGGTTGACTCAGTTTAGGTGATCCTGTCTGTAAAGGATTTTATGGTACTGTATTTTGTTTGTGGGTTATTAACTTATATGAGTATGGTTTGTTCTAATGTGCATATAAGCATGGCTCTATGGACAAAGTTTTTAATTACTACTTCCGTTTGGCCCCTTTACTCTGTTGAGTTATATTTGTTTTGGTCTGAGGCCGTAGATGATCTCAGGATTACTGGTCGGTTATGTCCTTAACCCAGAGGGGCGGGTTCGGGTCATGACAGCATGTCTCTCTTTCTCTCAGTTGATCAAATTTTTGCAAATCCCGAGGAATTCCTTCCTCTTTGTTTTCATCACAGTGTTAGAAAAGTTTTGAAAAACTTAGGTCAATGCAATGATTTCAAAGCACAAAAAACTAGGTGAAAATCTCTGTCGTTTCATTCAGATCTTCTGGCACAACTGGCTCAAAGGTAGAAACAGACGTAAAAGAAAGAGTGTAAAAAACAAACACAAAACAAGAAAGTGATGCCCGAGTTAAAACACCCGAAATCACTTGACTACAACACAACAGGACTGACTCGATACAATGAGACAGACTCAACACAACACAACAGAACTGACTCAATACCTAAGTCAGAAAGTAAAATAAACAGCATTCACAAATTGCTCAAAACAGTGCGTGCCATCCACCACATCTGGAGTAAAATGTGCGCCATCAACAGGTGGTTCATCCCCCGATCACATAATCACATTATCCCCCAAGTTCATTGATCCAGTGCCGATAGACTTTGTAGGACCTGGTGCGTCGATGACCTCTTTATCAATCAATTCTTGTATTTCGTGGTGAAGACGAAAGTAACTGTCAGTGTCATGGCCGGTTTGTTGATGGAAGGCACAATACTTGGCCGGATTATGCTTAGTTGGAAGGGAATCCGGGAGAGGCCGAGGCTCAAAGGGTTTGAGATGGCCTTGTCCTATAAGGATTTGATGAGCTTTGGACAAGGTCATGTAAAGCAGGGCGAAGACCCTCTGGCCTCGGGGTTGGTGCTTCGAGGTTTGTGGAGTTATGTTGGACGTACCGACAAAGGGGTTGGCAGGTGTTGACTGGGTTTGATGATCTCTTCCAAGTGTGGGATTGGAGCTGAAAGAGGTGTTTCTAGTACGACATCCCTTTTCCCGGCTTGCCGCTTGATTCAGAATGCTTTCATCCTGGATGGCAAAAGTGTCATCTACAGTCTTTGCAGCAACTGCGAGCACTTGCTGTTTGTTTAGTCCTTCAGCCTTCAAAGCCTCAACAGCCCACAGAAGGTGTTCATAGGGACTACTACCTACACCTACCTTATTCTTACCACTTGCCTCCACTTTGCCAAGGGATTGGGTCACTATATCAGAGCGAAGCCCAGTTATTGTCGACATGTCATTGCCCAGACCTGGGATGGCTTTAGGTTGGTCACTTTCAATTGCAGCTTGCCTTAAGATTGGAGAGCCTTTTGGCATGAAATTCCTGGCATGCGATGTGGTCGAAGATGAAGCCAAAACCCCAAAGGCCAGATCTGCCACAGTTCTCTGAAGATCTTCAATTATGCTCATCAGCTCAGAAGTAGTGGGTTCATGGGTTTGAGATGATTGGGGTTCAAGTGCATCCATCATACACAAGTCCATGCTTTCTGGAATGAACACCTCAGGCTTGGGCAAATGGACTAGGGTGATGTATATGATGGGGTTGTAGGTGGATGGGAGTGTATGGATTAGATTGAGATGTAGAGGTGATGAGTCAGTGGTGGCCTGAGGTCCTTTTGGTGGAGCTATGATCTCTTCGTCAATAAGATCTTGAATCTTATGACGGAGGCGGATGCAACGGTTCGTATCATGACCGTGCTGTTGATGATAAGCACAATATTTAGCTGGGTCATATCTTGGTGGCAGAGGATTTGGAAGGGGTCGGGGTTCTAGGAGTTCTAGGTACCCTTCTTCTCGCAGCATTTGCAAAGCTTGAGTGTGACTCATAAAAGGAGGATGGAAAGTTCGGGCTTGGGGGCGAGTTGAAGTGGTTGGTCTTTGGCTATTATCGGGATGAAGGTTTTTGATAGGCATGGTTGCGGTGTTTACTTCTTCTGAGCATTTTAAAACTGCGCTACCACTGGTAGTAGCATTAGAATCGCAAACAACATTCTCCCTCATAAGCTCATTACTTTCCACAGTGTGTCCTTGTCAGATGGCATCCTTGATTTGAACCCCAATTTCATGGAGGTCCGTAAGGTTAAAGATCAGCTTCTGCAATATCTTGGCTTGCCTAGCCATATCTTGCCGCAACGAATCTACTGATTGCTGAAAACGGATCAGTAAATCCTCTAGATTTGTTAGAATCTGAGCCATGATAAGGGTAGATGGTCGTGCTCTGAACAGAGGTGATCTAGCTGGTAGATGCCGGAACAGTGGAACTGGTGAGCCTTGTCTGGCCCTTCCTTTCCTTGCCACAGGTGAAGGGAACACTGGTTGCCTTTGAATTGAATCTCTGACCTGACAAAGTCTATCAACATAAGTCCAGTGTACCCGGGGGATATTGGAGCCTTCTAAAGCTGTGGTTCCAAGACTACCTTACAAAAAAGAAAATAGGCAACATCTCAGCCTAAGTTCACCAGAATAGTATGATCACAACTGAATGACTGTAGTCCATATTGAATTCTACCACAAAACAGATATCAACTTGGCAACTAATATGCACATCCCTGTACAATTTCACTGTAAAGCAGATACCAGTGAAATAAGAGCCAAAAACACCCCTATGATGGGGCAGGGTTACCCTGCCCTAGTTTCGTCAGGAGCTAGGGTTTCACTATGCACAACAAGTGGCTTCACACAATCCTGCATTCGGGTGAGCAACCTATCCTAGTTTGGAACAGTCTCTATGGTTTCCGATATGCAACTAGGTCGATTGGTCAAAAAAGGGTACCTCAGCACAACTACCTAATATACCTCTCACACCTAACATCGAGAAGTGAAAGGAGTATCAAACGGTACAGCGGTAGTCCAGATCTAAGGGTTATGTTCCCATCGTGGCAGAGCCCACAAAGATTTTCCAAGCGAGCCTCCGGCAAACCGCTCAGGAATAGCATATGGCAAACACTGTGACTTAAGCGCACCAATACAAATGCAAATGCAAAGAAACACATAAGTGTAAATAAAACAACATATCATGAATTCGAATCAAGTTCTCTAAGTCCCTAGCAGAGTCGCCAGAAACTGTAGCTCGACTTTCTTCATACCCCCCTTTCGGAGAGCTCGAATTGGTTCTGTAGTTTGGACTCCTGTCAGGGTTCTGTATCTAATTTCACAAAGTGCAATGTGAAATTGATAAACACCAAAGAGTCCAATCTGGCAAATCATTTTGGAAAATTAGATTGTAAATCAAATAATGCCAAAACTGGACTGCTTTGCCAGATTTCAGAGTCGCCACCTAAATATTTTATTTTTGAGAAATTTAGGAAACCCTGACTCGTGCCAAAGGCCATATGTCCGTCATCACCAAAGTTGCCTCGGCTTGGGAACTTGGGTACGAGAGGGGAAGGTCTTGAAATGAGCACCCCCGCTCGCCTGATCAAAGATCGGCCTCTACTAATCATTTATATGTTCTTTTATAAACCTCATGTGTTCTTATTCCAATTATTAGCTAACTTTACTATGTGATGCACACAAGCAAGTATAGAATAGTCGCAAGACTTGGAACAAATCAACTTATGTTTGTTTTCGAAAATGGTTTGAATTTGCCACCCTCAAGTGGGCTAAAACGCAGATTTGCCACCAAACATGATGGGCTTAAAACATGATTTGGCACCTTAAGTGGGCTTAAAACTCACATTTGATGAATTGTTCCAATTCAAGCAAAAGCCTTCATCCACAGGCATTCATGCAGTTTAGCATTTAAGCACATAGCATCATAGCCTCATAGCAAGCATGCGAAACATGGCAATATGGCAATCACACTCATGCAAGCATGCTAGAGCATAAAGACTTATCGAGTACTCCCAGCCAAAACAAAAACAATAGTTAGAAAGAATGCATGATCCTAACTATATTAAGTGTCTAATGCAACACATGCAATGATGTAACTAAATAGGCTCGGCTACTTAATCATGGCATTTGCAACACTTTGATAACATGCTTTGAAACACGTATTCAAGTAGGTATTGAATTGACAATATAGTTTGAATGATGCGCCGAGCCTCGGTGCTTGCAATACAAATGAATGGATGTAAACATGCAAGCATAAGGTATGCTAATTGAAAATGACCCTAATCTAACCATCGAAAATGGATAAATAAAAGGGAGAAAGGCGTGAGGTTGGAAGACATACTCACACGCACGCACACTTATTACAACATTGTGCCCTCGTAAAGGAGGGGTCCGAATGAATAAGCTAAGCTACACTAAGCTAAGCTAATTATTACAACACGAAACTAATTAACTATTCTAGCTAATTATTACAACACAATTGAAATTAACTAACTATTCTAAGCTAGCTAAATATTACAATACTCGAATTGAATAATTAGCTACGCTAACTAATTAAAGCAATTAAACAAAGCAAGTAAATGGCCTCGAGGGCGAGGGACGCATGCATGCTCGATTGACTTCTTTCCGAAAATCCACTGCCTTGCCTTTGAATGCCTCTGTTTGCATTTCTTTGAACCACTGAAAATTGTGCCAACTTCCATAACACCTTTGCTCCAACTCAGGAACACACTGATGCAAAATTCATTTCTGGCCGGTCGGCTACCAATGGTGGTAGCCTCACATCAAAATTCCAAGTGTGCAAAAAGATATGCCTGTTTTAGTGAAGACTGCTCAGTTTTGGCTTAACCGGATTCATGCCTAACTTCTCCTCAGCCAGTTTTCTTCCCTCCTCTCCTCTTTTCTTCAACCCCAAACCCCTAAATAAGGTGTTTTGAAATATTTTTCAAAGATTTACCTCTCTTTCATTCATTTCCACTTTGTCCTTGCTCGGTTTACCGAAAAGCGCAACATTTAACTCAATGCAAGCCTTGGAACATCGTAGAATCATTTTCAAAAATATTTTAAAAGAGAGGGTTTTAAGGTCTAAAATCATTTTGGTCAAAATGGTTTTGGTCCACAAATGGGGTGTGAGGCTGGGATTTGAAGCTCCTCTTGTCGAAGAAATCGAACCTTTGTACTGCACAACTTTTATTACCAAGTAATCAATCAGTGGCATCCAAGTCTTAAAGGCAGTCAAAAATTGGGTGTCTACACGCGCACACACACTAGTTTAGCCAACTATTTTGCACACCAAGTAGGATCCACTTTTTTCGTGTGTACACTTTAACACACTTTAGCACATTCTTTTGGTTATCCTAGTGTGGATGCTCTAACAGTCCCTAACAATGACAAACTCAACCACCAAAATTGACAATTATTACCAATAATCATTACTACTCTGTTGCTATTAGGATTAAAAATCATGAACACCACTAGCAAGAATGTTATAACTGTTATCAGTACTAGGTGACCATCGGCAACCAACGCTCGTGCCACGCTACCACTATTATCTGTATTGTTATTATTCATCCATTTTGTCCTTCTAAATTTTGAAAATATACAAGTAATTCTTTTAATTGAGTTCTCTTTGGATTTTTTGGGGTCATTTTTTTTTACTTTCTTTCTTAAAAAAAAAAATTTACATGCATTTAAGATCAGTTTAGACCTTTTGGGATCCAAGGTGAACTCAAAAATTGTGGTCCAACTCTCAAAAATATTTAATATTGAGATAAATTTCGAATATTTTCTATTACTAACATTATTAATTTATTCACATTTTTTTTTTGACGTAGTAAATTGAATTGGAAAATTTGATAAACTTCAACTTAATATATATATATATATTCTAGAGATAATTGTAACTGGTATAGTCCAATAATATTCTATAAATAATTCATGCACTTGACAAATAATCATATATTACTTTTAAATAATTCACCAATTCAATTTTTAATTTATTTTTTTGTTGTAAAACTTCATTTGTAAACTACTAATATTATAATGTAGTATTTGGTTCACTGAAATGAAACAAAATGAAATTGAATGGAATGGAATGATCATTTATTAATCTCTTTGTAGAATAAATATTCTCTCATAATGGTGTGATAATTTTATTTATAATATATTTTTATTATTTTTTAGTAAATCAAACATAACTTAAGATCAAAATTTTTTAGGGGCTCTATTTTTTAGACATAAGTCGGAGGGTTAGGCGGCGGCATTGCTTGCCTGCCTCATGGCCAATCCTGCATGCATTGTATATATATATACTAGAATGCAATACATGTATAGAAATTATAACTTGTTTTCTGGAAATGAAAACAAAATCATAGAAAAAGTAAAACTAAACAAATCAAAATTTGAAATCAAGGCAATTATATAGGGATAATTTAGGCATTAAAAGAAGGTAATATAGGTGTTCATATATTATTACTTTTTGTTCAAACTAACAAAAATATCTAATAATCATCCATGTCCCTATTTCTTCTTCCATCACTTACATTAATTTATTTAGATGAGTGAAAACAATTATTTGATTAGGTGTAAGAGTAGTTTAGGTATGTGAAAAATGTTATATAATTTTGTTCACACTAAATAAGATGTTAATATTATAAATTACTAGTGGTGTTTTCCCACTTAAGGGGTGTGTTGTTAAATTTGAAAAATATAAATTTGATTTTGATTTCACACATATTGTGTGTCGTTCAAGTTGTAAAGGCCTTGTCTATCACACTGAAAGTCTTGCTTTTAAGTACCAAATAATAGCCTCAACGACGTCATTACGAGAATTTATGTGATTAACAATGAGACATAATCTATATTCGATTAGTACGAATCGTTAATGCTAAATCTATAATCATATGCATGACTATGCTTCTCTAGGTATACATAGATTAGATCAATCCTTAATTACATATACAAAGAAAACTATTGGCAGTGGATGACTCAGTGATCATACAAAAAAATGGAAAGTCCTTATTTAGATTATGCTCTTACATGCTTTTACACTTTATGTAATTTTGCTTATTGGAAAAGCTTACTAGTTTCTTATTATAGATTTAAATTTACAATTTTATCCTTCTTATAATCGCTTTGATTATTACATGAATACAGTCAAGCCTATGCTTAAATCTTTTGAAAATGACAGCTTTTGATCCAACTACAAGGGATACTTAAGGCCCTTCCTCAAGCCTTCCCTTACTTTTCTTTCTCCTTTTTCTTTTTCCACAAGTTCTAAGGAAATCATTTGTTTGTCTTATTGAAAATAAATGGTAAAAATAAAATAAAATAAATCGAAAAACCAAAAGTGAGACTAGTCATGCTCTAATTCCCAAGAAAGAAAGAAAAAAATGAAAGTGATGGTTTCAAATCAATAATCCCTAATAACATAAAATGATAGTATACGGGTGTCATGCCTCAAGGACTACAAGATTAAATTGTGCTAATGGTAGATGTTGGTTCTTAGATTAAATCAAAAGAAGAAACAAATTGTGAATTCGATTAAATGGACTAAAATTAATATTGAAATTAAATTGAACAAAAGTAAAGTGGTGTTTAAGGGTTGAAAGGAATGTAAGGCTTTAAATCTACTCTAGCTTTTAATCTTGATTATTACATCTGTTTTGTGAATCAATTAATTAATATGATGATTTGATGTGGCTTCAAGCCTCAACGTTATCATTAAAAGAATTTATGTGATTAACAATCAGGCAAAACTATAGGTACCATGCATTTTTAGCCCATCTTACTTTGGACTGACATTCCATATTAGTTGTG
Organism: Camellia japonica; assembly: GCA_030407325.1. Taxonomy (NCBI): domain Eukaryota; kingdom Viridiplantae; phylum Streptophyta; class Magnoliopsida; order Ericales; family Theaceae; genus Camellia; species Camellia japonica. The sequence goes on along the minus strand of JAPPVO010004025.1, from coordinate 5,388 downwards.
AATCATTGAGGTCTAACATTGATAACAAATCTAAATCTTTCTTACAAGTTCATTGATTTCATTTTTCAAGGGACATATTGAGAGAGTGTGGAAATCCAAATGACCAAAATCTGAATAACCCACATTTTTTTTTTTTTCAAAAAAATAGAGTAATTCACTAAAATAGAGTCATCACCTAATTTTTATGAGGAAACTAGGAAACGCTAACTTATTTTTTCTTTTAGCCACTAATACTCCACCACTAAAATACTTAGCTCGGGAATTTAGGTATGAGAGGAAAAAATTATTAATTGAGCACATTCTCTATACAATCCTCATTTTGGCTTAGTCATATTCATAAGAATTTACATGATTTTGGTTTGTTAAGTTTGCATCTTGTGAACTTTAATATTTTGTCTAAGTATGAGAGCATGTCTTGTTTTGTGTTGTTGTGTTTTGTCTAAGTATAAGATCCATGCTTTGTTCCTTGCTTTGTGTGTTGAACGTAGTCCATCTATTTTTGCTACCTCATACCTAGGTCACACATTTGAACCTTTTACACCTAGGTTGTTGAGCGTCAACACCTAGGATCATCTTGGAACCATCTTGGTTGACCTCTACCTTCACCCTTGCACCTTGACCGAGGTGTGCATCACCTAGGCCTCCAAAATCTTTGGTCCTTGAACCTAGTAATCTTGTTCCTTGACTTGTGCAACCCAGGCCAAGTGTTACCCCTCCTAGCCAAGATCAGTAAGGCCTCACTTATCCTTCACTTGTCCAAAGCCTATGTTTTGATCCGGGATCCTTGCCTTGTCAGAGTGCTCATGCTACCTTACTTGTTATATACACTTTGACCTACTCTTGTCTTTTCATTCTAACACCTTTTTTAGGAGATTGATCAGATGATGCCACATGTCCCAGTAGTGGGCTTAAGTCAGATTAGTAGTTGAGAACCCATATCTTTGTCATATCTTTGTCTTGAAGAGAGAGAAGCTCTAGGAAGAAGAAGAAGTTCTTAGAGTAAGAGAGCTAGACTTTCCAAGCTTGATTTACAAACCTTGAACAAATTGGATTTGTGTTTTGAGGTTAGATTCTTGATCTACTTTTGTTGTTCTTTATATTAATCTGATCACATTGCATGATCTAGCATGATTCATGAGCCATGCATTGATTTAAAGTTTTGTTTTAGAGAGAGAAAGTGATGTTCTTGTGTTCTTAAAGAAAAGCTTTGTTTTGATCCAAAAGTTTGTATCAAGTTCCATGTTTTTGTGTTTGTTTTCTTGAAATCTTCAAGTATGGGTACCCAGGTCCATGTTTTTGAACTCATATCATGAAATCTTAGATTTTGAATGAAAAGTTATGATTTTTAGCATTTATATTCTTCATGTTCTTCATATTCATGTTCTTCAAGAGGAAACCCAGATTTACATACTTCACTTCTTTAAGTGTGATCATCGAGACCCACTCTTATCCAGGTTCCACACCTAGGCCGAGCATTGTATCTCATCTTGGCCTACCTTGCATGGTCACTTGTATCTTAGTCTACCTTGCTTGCACACCTAGGCCAACCACAGTACACCTTTGCTGACACCTTGTAACATCCCGGGTGGGTAGCCCACATCTCGGCTAAAGAGACCACAACTCAGCCAAGAGGTGTGGAACCTCAGCCAAGACCTCTTGAGTTCACCCATCTAGGCCATTTCAGCCAACTCATCTCTATGCATCCATTCCGAGACCTGGTTTGTACCTAGCATGCTTTTCCAAAAAGGAAAACATTGACTTAACTCTCAGCCTATGTTTTGCTTTGTTTTGACTTGGTTTTGGAAAGAAATTGTCACGACCCGCTCCCCGTACGTAAGGGTTAAGCATCGTGATGGCCAGTAACTGAAGTTACCTCCGGCCAATTCTTGAACAAATTAATAAACGCGAGCGAAAGTAATATTTAAATGAGGGTATCAAAATAATCATCGGAGTTTCTATTTTTATTACAAAATGTATTGATCAAAAAGGCCGATATTTACATATAAAAAATATCATAAAAGTACTGTGTGTGTCTATTCCGCAACTTGACTTTCCAAAAGTTATTTATGAATTGCATTGTTTCTTGAAAATTGGTAAACAGCTATAAGCATATGGCAGAGTGAGAAATATTATACCAAGAGTATAAGGGACACAAAATAATCATGGATAGTTATGTAACTAAAATATTTAAGATAGCTTAGTCTGAACAAATAATCATTTAAGTAGCAAAACTGAGATTATGTAAATAAATAACCATAATCACGGTACCGAACAGAACAGAACAGAACAGAGGTCACATGAGTGACAGTCAGAACAGAGGTATGGATTCAAGAGGTGGCTCGTACGGATTATAGAGGTGGCTCCCACAATAGTGTAGCACTTATCTTCGTACAACACTTTGCTCCGCACAAAACAGAGGTGAATAGATCCATGACAATAGAGGGCCACAAGGTGACCAAACAGAGGCCAATGGTTATTTAAGTCCCCCAAGGCGTGGGACTCCCGTGGTGGTACTTACAAAACATAATTGTTTATAAGGTCATAGTCAAATAATCATTAAAAGTTAAACAAACATATCCATGGGTTTCATTTTAACAAATAGGGTTCAGAAAATAATCCACGTAATTGAAATATTAATATAATTTATAATAATTTATAAAACATAACTTGTATAAAATAAATTATGGTAAGTCAAAACATACGTAAAATATATTATGGTAACTCAAGGTATAATATAACTCACCTTAACTTTAATACCTCACTCTTTCTTTCCACTATCAAAGACTCTCTCGGCTTCCATTATTTTTTTCTTCCTTTTCTTCCTTTCTTTCCCTTTTTCTTTTCCTTTCTTTCTCTCTTCTTTTTCCTTCCACAGATTGAGCAACTTCTCCCTATTTATAGGGAGGTGAGACCACTCATCGGCCAACACGTGGCCGATTCAAATCCTCCTCAGATTGTTTCATAACTCCCCTGATTCGCTCATAGATTTATAGTTATCTTAAGAAATAATTAAGATAATTACACTTTGGCCCAGATTCTTAATATAATTATATAAACAAATTAATCCCTAATTAAATTATACTTTATCGTATACCCACAAAAAATTAATTAATTATTTTACTATCACACCCACTATTATTATTATTATTATTATTATTATTATTATTATTATTATTATTATTATTATTATTATTATTATTATTATTTATTTACTTTTACTTTTATATTTATTTATTTACTATATTTAATTTTAATTAAGCCCAACCAGTATTATAATTCCCTATTTCTGTTAATTTGGCCCCAAATAATAATCCCTAATTAATCCCATATTTGATAGTCCAATGCCGAAATAGATTCTGTATTTATTGTTATTTATTTAATAATATATTATTACATAAAACCATAATACTAGTATAAAATTTAAGGGACAACTTAAATTTTCGGGTTGTTACAGAAATGCCGGGATCTATTTCACTCATTTGAAGCTTCTTTTGAGAGTGTATTTCATAACCATCTTTGAGCATATCTTCTTACCTTCGTGAAGTGCATTCAATGGAGTTACTATGTACTTGTAGGACTTGGATCTTTGCCTAAATCCCCTCAACCGAAGAGCTATTGTGAGTGGTAATTTTAATGAAGTTATGTTATAATGTTTTGATAAAAGCTAAGCTTTGCTTTGCTTTTGGAAAAGTATTTGATCAATCATTAATGATTATCCTTTAGTTTTTGTATAAAGTATTATGTTTGTTTTGATGACATTCTTGAAAGGTCCTTATGTGCTAGGGGACTTTAATGCAACTAGTACCTTTATTTGAGATATCTCATTTGCCACAGATGGGTGGGCTTGTCTAATCGATTCTAGGTCGGTTATTTTTTTGTTTTGTCAATGAATGTCATCCTTTGTATTATGTAGATGTTAGTAAACATCCTTTGAAGCTTTGAAAGCCTTAGATTGATGAACTTGGTTCATCCTTTGATTTTGTTACACGTTATGATATGTATTCTTTTGATAAAATCTCAGATATCATTCATTCAAACCTTTATTACTTATATCATTCACTGAGTTTTCAGCTCACCCCTCTCCTTTCTATATATGTAGGTGATGAACAAGAAGGAAATGTCGCCTAAGCTTTATTTGGAAGATTGTTTTGGTTTATGATTTGTAGCATTTTGAAGATTATGCTTCTTAGCTTTGTAGATAACTTGTATTGTATGTTTGGGCTTAAGAAGCCTTTTGATCAAGATGTAATATTAAGTTTATTTTATTTTGTATTCAAGTTGTAAAACCATGTCAATATGTATGTCATTTCATTTAATCTATGCACAGCTCTTATGGACTAATTAGATTTAAATTTATTGTTTCCGCACATGTATGCCCCATATGTATACTCTAGTTGTGTGAAACTTTGTATGTTGGCCTTCGGTAATCTCGGATTACTGGCCATCACGACATCATTCTATTACGGGCGGAATGGGGTCGTAACAGATTGGTATCAAAGCACAAGTTTCTTATAGTACGTTTATTCACACACTCTTGGTCCTAAAGAGCATAGGATTTCCTTTGGAGCCCATTTGTTTTCAGAGGTAAAATAGAGGGGATTTGTAGTGAAGGGATTAATAGTGAGGGGATTGATAGTAAGGGAATTAAGTAAAATTGTGTTTGTTTTGATGATAGTTGTTGGTGTAGGGATTGTTAAATTATTTTTATATAAAATAATAAAACAAATAAAAAAATACAAAAACATTAAACATTAATGTTATAAAAAAAAAAAAAAAGCCTAACATGTAAAAAATAAAAAATAAAACAAATAAAACAACTTTAAAAAAAATATAAAAAAATTAAACATTAATGTTCAAAAAAAAAAAAATTTCCCAACATGTAAAAAATTAAATGAAATAAAATAGTCCGACGGACTATTTTCTAATACCAAGTCCTAAGCCTCCATCCTAATCCCCTCCCCAACGCCCATCCTAATTCGGAGGGGATTATGAATCCCCTCTCCATCTCTCAAAACAAACACAATATTAGTGGGTCCCGCCTCCATCTCAATCCCAATCCCCTCTTTATCTTCCAAAACAAATGGGGCCTTAGAATGATGTTAGGATTGCATCATATTCCTTGCTATTTGATAAGGTGTACATTATTTCGGCATGTTTATTTGCTACTTGTCTACTTGCTTGTTTGTTCTCTTATTTTAAAGTCACATTTCGCATACTCTTAGCATCATGAGAAGGGGAAGACCTCTTATTAGACGAGACCATTTCTAGGACAGGTTGCATAGACTAGAAAGGATGGTAGAAGGTTTGACCTGTGACTTAAGGCAAACAAGGCAATAGAACACTGGTACCACCTCTACTTAGGCCGAGCAGACAAATGGCCGAAATGCA
>JAPPVO010004024.1:0-10158 GCA_030407325.1 Camellia japonica | reverse complement strand
GTCTTGAGGACGGTCAAAAATGGGGTGTCTACAGTTGCCCCTCTTTGACAGAACTCGAAAGTCATAACAATGACGGGAGTGAATGTCAAAGCCCAGAGACGACCCATTTTTGACGAGGCCGAAGACTTGGACAAACATACAAAGCGCAAATGGTTGAACTCGCAAGCTGCCTACGTATCCCTTAGGAATCAAACCAGCGTAGTTCAGGCACAGGCATACAAGCCGCAGATAAGATATGCGCCCGTAGGCGGGGGCAAAATGCAACTGAAAATGCAAGAAGCCGAGCATAACTTATGATCATGCAAAGAAAGCTGTAATGAAGCATACATGCGACAGTTATAAGCTAACATGCAACAGTCTACACTACAATGCAGAAAGGATGTAAGAGAATTATGCAATTCTCAAAACGTCTCACTAGGGAGATACAATACCTGTGCGGCTCGCCTGGTTCCACCAGCGGTAAATGAACCGTACATACAATATCGTGCCTGAAAAGAAAGCAAACTTCAGGTACAATATGATTAGCAACATGCATGACATATGCATGTGAATGCTGAATGATATGCAATATATACAAAACTATGTATGAATAATGCAAATGAAAATGTAGTGCAATTAAAACTAATGCGAACTACATGCAGGGCAATTGAATCATGATTCAATCATGAGCGGTTCGAAACCACACAAATGTCAGATAGATTGATGGAAGTGACAAGTCCGTCTACCATAGAAAAGGTGTCGAAGCCCTCAAGGCGCGAGCGCACACAGAACTATGAGTAATGTAGACAGACACAAGAACAAGTATTGGGTGGATTGACATAAGTGGAGTGACGACCCGCTGATGAAAGAACAATGATCCTAATACCGGATGCAACAATTACACTACAATGTAATGGAAATGGATAAATGATACAATGGATATGGCACGCGGGCCAAACCAAATCTCGCCTAGGAAGGGCATGTACGCGTACAAGCCATGTCTAACATAGAAAAGGTGTCGAAGCCCTCAAGGCGCGAGCGCACACAGAACTATGAGTGTATAGACGTGAAAAGTATGAGCACATACCAGACCAAGCTCAACCTGGAAAGGCGCAAGCCATGGATGGAAGATGATGCAGTGGATGCATGCAACTAAAATGCAATATGCAATGGATATTTACAGAAAATGCATGACATATGCACTATACTACAGTAATGCATGATAAATGCATGTGTTGTTTTTTTTTTTTTTTTTTTTTTTTGCCTCTTTTTTTTGAAATGCATGACATATGCGGTATCTAGCATGATGCATGACAATGATTGCAGCTTTCCCTATCTTACCAACAGGGCGATATACTAGGTTGGTTCAGTATCCAGAATCGAGGCGTAAACACGCCGCCTCAACCTATGGGGCTTCCATACAGATTTCAAGCCGAGGGTACACCCCCTGGGTATTTAAACCAGACTTTAGTCTCGGAGATCCCGAACCTTTGCGTTCTAGGCATAAGCCGTTCGAACTCTAGTTTTCACCGTCCCAATTGGTCTTCTAGGAACTCACCGCGAGCACAGACAGGTGGCTTTACCAGACCACCGAAAGTCGTTCGGGCACGACGAACACCAAAGGAATTGCACCTTTAGAGGATTTAAGGTCTCCTAGACCGGGATGCAAAATGCATGCATGACGATGCAAATGAGCGGGTTTAAGGTCTCGCCAGACTATGCGTGTTTAAGGTCTCGCCGGACCGGTGTGGGGCAACTGGCATAATGTGACACACGTGCCACACGGGATGCAAAACAATGCAAGTGAGGATGAAATGAAACATGAGGCACGCGTACCTCATTGGATGGAAAACGAAGTGCAAAACGAGGCCTACATGCCTCGAGATGTAATGAAATGCAAGATGGGGCACGCGTACCTCATCAGACGAGGGTTTCTCACCTTCCAAGGATTTAAGGTCTCCTAGACCGGGCGTGTTTAGGGTCCCGCCGGACCGTCGTTGGGGTAATTTGCATAATGTGACACACGTGCCACACGGGATGCAAAACAATGCAAGTGAGGATGAAATGAAACATGAGGCACGCGTACCTCATTGGATGGAAAACGAAGTGCAAAACGAGGCCTACATGCCTCGAGATGTAATGAAATGCAAGATGGGGCACGCGTACCCCATCAGACGAGGGTTTCTCACCTTCCAAGGATTTAAGGTCTCCTAGACCGGGCGTGTTTAGGGTCCCGCCGGACCGTCGTTGGGGTAATTTGGATAATGTGACACACGTGCCACACGAGATGCAAAACAATGCAAGTGAGGATGAAATGAAACATGAGGCACGCGTACCTCATTGGATGGAAAACGAAGTGCAAAACGAGGCCTACATGCCTCGAGATGTAATGAAATGCAAGATGGGGCACGCGTACCTCATCAGACGAGGGTTTCTCACCTTCCAAGGATTTAAGGTCTCCTAGACCGGGCGTGTTTAGGGTCCCGCCGGACCGTCGTTGGGGTTATACGTATAGTGCAAACAGGCAGGGTGCGCAAAATAGCGCGAACAAAGTAGATGATACAAACGAGGTGGCACACCTCATAGGATTTGAAATACAATGCAAATGACATGAAACACGCGAGGTGGTACATCTCGCGCGAACGAAAATGCAAAGGAAACACGGGAGGTGGTACACCTCGCGCGAATTGAAAATGAAATGAATGCTAAGTGCGACATGCATGCAACACAACGTACAAAGTGATGCGGGTGTGACACGCGTGTCGCACAAAATACAAAAACAGTACAAGTCGCAGAGGACGTTTAAAACGGCGCGACGTGCCGCACTAGACAAAGTGATGGATGCACGCAGCGCACATAGGGCAATTTTGAATCTTATGGAAGATAAAAAGGATATGAAAGGATACAATCTTTACTTGAATTTGAGCGCCATGCACAGAAGACACGGTCCGAGGTCGAAACGGAGGCCGGTTGAGCATGGGGGATGCACTTTCTTGCACTTTCTTGAGATATGAAGACCCAAAACCCCTCACATAGCCTAAACACATCCTTGGGAACACCACCGGCTGGGTGGGGTGGACACCGGCTGCCACCGGCTGCCTGAACTCATCCATCGGCACAAAAAAGTGCCGACCGGCACAAAATAGTGCCGACCGGCAGAAAATGCCTGATCGGGGGCAGAACTGCCATTTCACTCCGGGCTTTATAAAATAGGGTTTTAAACCCTATTTTCCATACTTCTAAACCGCCAAAAATCCCTACTCTCTCTCTCTAGAGTTTGTTTTTGTAACGACCCATAAATTCTTTCCTCCGCTCGAGCGGAGGAGTGGCCGCTCGAGCGGACATTTGGGGTTTCCAGCAATTTTTCAGACGGCCTGAGATTCTGGGAGTTGTGATTCTCCGCTCGAGCGTAGGAGTGGCCGCTCGAGCGGACGACTTTGTTGGTCTGCGCGCTCGAGCGCAAGGTTGGGCGCTCGAGCGGGTCGCCTGGATAAGTTTGATTCTGAAGCATGTGGACTCATTTTTGATGTTCTTCTTAGTGTATTTGAAATGTTCTTACCTTATTTTGGGATATTAATTGAGATGATAAGATGATGGTAAAGTAAGATGGGACTAAAAACCTTAATTGGAATAATTCGTTTACGACCAACCGTCACTCATTTGCCCTTTTCTTTTTCCCCACTTTGAATATGGATGTGAGGCTAGAACCATTGGAAAGCTTATTTCCGGGGCTTCAATTTGGACACAAGAACGACCTAAAACGGAGTCCGGATGGGAGAGCTACGCATGTTTGAAGTTTCGGGAGCTGTGCTGAAAACAGGTCCGCTCGAGCGGGAATTTCTCCGCTCGAGCGGGAATTACGGGACAGCAGCTTTAAACACGAATTTTTGGATCATTTCTTCCATTTTCCTTTTCCCTTCTTCTCTTCTCCCCCTAGGTCCGAAAACCCTAGGGTTTTGATCCCCAAATACTTCCATTTCTCTTAGGTTTGAGCAAGACCTTCCACCAAGAAGTGAAGAAGACAAGAAGATGAACAACTTCTACCGATTGGAATTTCGGGATTTGGGGGATTCGTCTCAAAGCTTTGCTCCTTGCTTGATTCTTGAGGTAGGGATCCTTATTCTTTTACAATACTTGAATTCATGGATGGATTGGGGTATTTTGAGTATAAATATACAAAATCTATGGTTTGAGCATGTTGTAGCAAACTTGAGATTTGGGGTTCTATGGTTTGGAATGTTGGGAGTTAAATTGATGAGTTTGAGTGATGGATTGTGAATCCTAGGTGTAGAATCATTGGGAAAAATGGGATTAAAGGTAGTGATTTAAGAAGTTTGACTTTTTGCTAAAAACCCTCATTATTCTTGAAACCCTAGATTAATTGGTGATGATAATTAATGATTTTGCCCAAATTGATAGTAGAATCATGAAATTGGTGGGTTAAATTGGACATGTACAAGGTTAATTGGATTTCTGAGATGTTTCGAAAAAATGTTAAAATTCACGAATGAGCCTTGTTATGAGTATTGTGAATTATGGGAAAATGAGAAAGGAAATTAAGGAAAATGAGTTAGAGAATTAATATGTGATTTCATATGTGTGTAGGACACGCTTCAGGAGGGATAAATGCTCCACCAACACACGGTGAGTAATAGTACGAAGATGTACACTTTATTTATCATTGATAGCTATTATCACTAACGCTCTGTTTATTGTAAGTATTACATGAACATGTTACACAACCAATTATGATGATTGAAAGTCGGTGAGAACGTTGAAAGATTGGCAAACATCGGTATGACTTTAAATGGACCTATGTTCGTCCTTAAACCAAGTATCCGTATGGAATTGAGATGATTTGTGTATCCTATGGTCTGACGATATTCAAATGACTTTGGGATTGATCTACTCTGTTTATGTATTCTGTTTATATCATTGTCTTTTGATCCGTTCCGTTTATGATTTAGCATGATATGTATTATTGTTTTTAAAACTTATTACTTCTGCTATTTCTGCACCCTTACGCTTTATGCGTTCTGTTACGCGTTATGCGTTCTGTTATCTCTGGGCTAATAAGCCGTTCTGTTATGACTGGGCCGAAAGGCTATTCTATAACTTTTGGGACTGATGGCTATTCTGTTATTTGAGCATATGAACATTTTGGATCCTCTGTACATACTAGACTGCTTTGTTAAAGAAACCGGACTCGTGATTGCTAAGCTATATTTACAGCGTATAATTAAACATATATTTATGCAGTTATATACTTTATTGTTTGAGTTGAACATTACATGATTTACGTACTATTATTCACTGAGCTTGACTCACTTTACTTATGTCTGTTTCTGTAGGCACTCAACCTGGAGGTCAACCTTAACCTGTGGCTTCCGTTACCAGTTGCCAAGCCTTGAGTGTCCAAGCTGTTAGATGTCGACCGTTTAAGATTTGGGTTTTGTTAAGTTTTAATTTGTACCCTAAATGTCTATGAGGCTTTATGTGAATGTAAGATAGATGTATTCGCACATAACTGTCTTCAGATACATGTCACTGTATATTTATCTGCATTATGTTCTGTTTACGGTCCTGGCATAGTAGTGATAGCTCAATGGATATTATTTTCTTTATGCTATATGTTATTAAATGCTTCCGTTCAGGCCCCATAGATTATAAACATCAGGTTTTGCGTCTGTTTCTGAAATGGTCATGTCCAAATTTTTAGGGGCGGATTTGGGGCGTGACAGTTTTCTTGATTTCTCATCAATTTCTTCGCGTTTTACACCCGTTTTTTCGTCGGATTCGCGATATTCTTCGCGTTTCGGACATTTTCAACCGAACAAATCTTCGTTTCGGCGCACTTTTTGCTAGTTCCGCTTTTTCGGGACTTGTTCCCCTTGATTTTGTCTTCATTTCCGTGTATTTTCACATTTCGACCCTTCCGGCCATTTCCGACCCTCTCGGGATTGACTTTGCCGGTTGACTTTTCGCATTCCGGCCCGTTTTTCCTTTTTCGGCTATTTTCTCCTCTCCATCGCTATGGCCGATGATGTTCCACATGTCGGGACTCCCCCGGACCACGAGATGGATCCCGGGGTCGAGCTCCTGCCACTGAGCGAGCGCCCATTCGACCCGGCGACTTACCAGCCGGCCATCCATGTGCTACCGCCCGACGGACTCCGCCACTTCCGTGGCTTTGACAGGGCTTTGGACCCGGAGCTTCTGCTGCGCGAGCCGGCCTCCCACTTGTCTTTTGGCGCCGCCGAGGTAACACTCTTGTCTTTTATTTATTTTCTGCAATGTAGAACCGTAAACTGTCAACTGCCATAGCTGATTACAACCCTTAGCTCTGATACACTGTACTGTAGCTGATCGTAGACAAACTTACAATTAATATCTGTTTGAGACGAACACATGTACACACACTGCGCTAGCCTCAAGCACTCAAACACGCGGCACACACCGTACTTCACTGCAAATTCACCGACACCCGGTAACTTCTTGAATCTGAAAACATGTTGTATGCTATATTTACCCTGGATCATACAAGACACGTTGATACATTATACGTTGTAGTTCGCCTACTGGCATACTGCACTCCAACATCTGCTTGAATCTGAAAAATGTGCACACATGCACCATATCTGTATGCTGGGCCCCACAAGCACAACTAACACATCATAGGCCGCGGTCCACAAACTAGTATGCTGAAACCTGACATTTGCCTGAATCTAAAAAAAAATTGTGCACACATGCACCACATCTGTACGCTTCTTGGAACTATATTCTGAATATTTGCTTTGCAATTACTGCTTTTGATTACAGGGAGACTCCCATACCGTCCGCGGGTATGGGAACATTGCTGCTCGCGAGTGGTACGGCGAGCTTCCAGACGCGGTTCGCCATATCGTCGATGAGGCGGGTTTTGGCTCTTTCTGCCGGGGACTCTCTAGGCTCACCGCTTGCAGGCCTCTTCTTGCCACTTTGGCAGAGAGATGGTGGGACACCACCGATTCATTTCACTTATCAACGACTGGGGACATGACGATGACCCCTTACGACTTCTCGATGCTCACTGGCATCGGGGTCGGGGGTGATCCGATCCCTTTTGACACTGATATGGATGAGTGGACCGCCGCTCAGATCCACTTACTTGGCGCGGTGCCACCTCTTGCTCGTCCGGGATTTGTTCGCTATTCCTGGTTCGAGGTGCAGTTTCGGGTCCAGTCCGCACTTATTGATGCAGCCCCGATGACCCCAGAGGCCGTGGATCAGTATGCACGCGGCTTCTTGATGTTTCTATTTGGGACGACTCTCTTCGCCGACCGGGCGAACACAGTGCCCCTCTGTCTCCTCAGTGCACTGGTGGATGTCCGAGATCTTTTGCGTTATGATTGGGGCGGCGCCGCTTTGGCCACTCTCTATGGCTACATGAGCTCAGTCTCCCGTGGCAGCGGGCAGTTGCTCGGAGGCTACTGGCGTGCTTGGGAGGTACATTTTCTTTTGCTGCTTTACATTTCTGCTTTACATTCTCTGTACTTTGCACACTGCGCACACTGTAGTCTGCTTCCCACGGATTGCATATTGTACACACGGCACACACATACTCTGCTTTACACTGACTGTACACTGTTCACACTGCACACTCTGTTCAATACACTGCGCAACACACGGTTTTCTTATTTCTGCTTTATTCTGCATCCTGCTTGATCTGATAGTCATACTGACGTCTGTTTTGCAGCTGTGGGTGTACGCCTACTTCCCCAGACTAGAGCCAGTGCCGGAGACGGAGACCCCTCTGGTCATTCCTTTCTCCCGCCGCTACGATGGGAGGTGCACTCGGAGGCCCCGAGACACATTCAGCTTCTTCCGCCGTTTCTTCGACACCATCACCCCCACCGAGGTATTGTTTTTCTTACAGTCGGTTTAAACTTCGCTTTCAAGCGTACATTTCTATATCAGTAGATAATCAACTGTATTTCATTTCAGGTCACCTGGCAGCCGTGGGCTCCACTACCAGCGGTGATACGAGATCGGTATGCCGGCGCCATCGAGACCTCGCGCTACCGGATTTTGCTGGAGGGCCCGGTCTGTCGGGCTTGGTACCTAGGGGAGCGTTTTCTGCGCCAGACCCTCGGGCTGCCAGAGCAGATAGTCCCGGTTCACCCTCCCGAGCACATGAGGGATACCGAGAGGTTTTCTGTGCAGCAGATGGAGGACTACACCCTCGGCTGGGACGAGGACGGCTATAGGGGCGAGGGCGACTACTCAGAGTACGTCCGGACCTTCTTGATGCGGCCTTTGAGCGGGGGCTCCAGAGCTGATCCAGCGAGACCTGCGGCGCCAGCGGCCCGGGCAGAGGCAGGAGCAGGAGTGGGGTCGTCACAGAGGGCTCGAGCTCGCGGCAGGAGGGGAGTGCAGAGGGGACGAGGGACGGGCTGGCCCGCTCTGCCTACCATGTTGACTTATAGGGGGCAGAGTGGAGAGACCTACCAGATCCCTTCTGCTCCTCCTCCGGCTGGTCACGAGTTGGCCGGCATTCCCGACTTGCCTCCGGTATGTATTACTTTATTTCTGCATCTTGCATTGTTATTTCATTTTAGTTCATTCAAATATCCCACAGAATACTGATGTATTTAATACTTTTGCAGGCTTCCTCCGAGTATACCCGTCAGTCTGTGGAGCTGAATGCCTCCCTGATGGGGATGTTGCAGCGGAGTCTCGACGCTTTGGCCGTCTACAGCCTGCCGGTATGTTCTTCTGACCACAGTCTCAAATCATACTCTGTTTCGCACAATCTGCTACACTGCACAAAAATCTGATAAACTGCTCGCGGCTTTCATACACTGTACTTATACACTGCATTCTGTACTGATAAACTGCTCACGGCATTCACACACTGTACTCATACACTGCATTCTGTACTGATAAACTGCTCACGGCATTCACACACTGTACTCATACACTGCATTCTGTACTGATAAACTGCTCACAGCTTCCTGATGTGTTTGTTCTTTGTATTTTCAGCCTCCTTTCCCGATCCCTCCAGTGGGTGGCGCTGCTCCAGCTGGGCCTCTCCTCTCTACTCGGGATGGCAGGATATTCCCTCGCACTAGAGGGGGACGTGGTCACGTGGGGAGCAGCTCACGAGCTCCAGTTCCAGGAGATGGTGAGTCGGAGGCAGGGACGGAGTCAGTTGCGGAGGAGGCCGGGGACAGCTCGGGCTCGGGCTCCGACAGTGACAGCTCCGACGATGCTTATGTGCTTTTGCCCAGGAAGAGGGCGAGGACTGATCCTCAGGCATGAGGCCTGCTGCTGATGATGATGATTTTGCTGCTCCTTTTCTTTATTTCTTTTCTTGTACTTTTCTCTTTTTGGTAGATAGAGTACTATGTACTGCCGCAGGCAGATTTTTTGCTTTCTTCAAAAGTTGTACTTTGAAAGAGATTATATAAAACAAACTTTTTGTCTGAAAAGTGTTTTATTTACATATCTCATACTTCGCACTGCATTGCATCATATTACTCCTCAATGTAAACGAAATTTGATTTGTTGTCTGAAAATGGAGCATTTGCACTGTAATAATCGGATAACCCACCAACTAACAGCAAACAACTCATACAAACTGCTACTCAAACTGAACACAGCTCACATTCCGCTTGTGATTAATCTGCATACAGCCCATAACCCAACACTTGGTCCATTCCGCATACGGCAAACTTTGAACAAACAGCCCAATCTGACAAGCCGGATCTCAAAACTGAAATGGTTAAGGTTGAAACACACTCGGATGTCCCAAATTTTTCCATTTCTTCTCTTACCTGGCATGGATGTAGAGAATGGCACGGCATTCTGAGCACCGACGATCTTGAGGTAAAGAGAGGTTTTTTTTTTTTTTAACTTGGGTATCGAGCCTACAACTGGACACCGCCGAAGAACTCAAGTGAAGAACATAAAAGGCACACGACCTAAACACAACGAGACACGCTCGGAAAAGACTCAAAACTAAATTGAGACCGACAAATCAAAAGACACGACACGGACGTGTTTGAAAACAAAAGATCTTGAGAAGCCAATTCTTCCGGGCAGGTTTCCCACCCTCTCTGATTTATGATTCTCGCATCACTTGGCCCTCGAGCTCGGTTTTTCTCACAAGACCTCTTCTCACTTTTCTCTCGGCTTACA
>JAPPVO010004023.1:0-21434 GCA_030407325.1 Camellia japonica | reverse complement strand
ATAAGTTTGGGGGACCAAACTTCCTAAAAGGGGAAAGAATGTGACAACTCTACTCTGTGTTATGTTAATTAATCTTAATTATGGTTATAATTATGAGCTTGATATGATTTTGAGTGCTAATTATGCGTTTATGAGTGTTTGTGAATTTATATCTGTTTACTGTAGGGAAATCTGTTCAATTTTCTGTTATGAAAATTTAATTAAAGGCCGTAGAGGCGACAGAAACCAAAATTGGCCATATTATTGTGATTAGCATAATTTTTAGAGCCTATGGTGAAATTTAATTAAAAATTTATTCTGATCAAAATCATTAGATTAATTTGACTTAATTAAGTCCATTTGATTAGGTCTAAGCCTTGATTAGCCAATGTAATTAGTGAGATGCATATATATGTGCTAATTAGAGACTTAGCTCCTATTCTGAACTCATTCTCACCATTTGGCTGAGTCATATACTTCAAGAGAGCAAACTCTATACTTAGAGAGAGAGAGAGAGAGAGAGAGAGAGAGAGAGAGTTGAGAAGAAATTGAAGGAGATTGGAGGAATTGAGCTAGATTACACTTGAATTCTAACCTTAGGTATGATTTCTTACCTTAATCCTTGTAAATAAAACATGTAGAGGCTGAATTCATCTTGTTCTTGAACTCATTTGCATGGAATTGTACATTGGAAGCATGAATTACTTAGGAATGGAGGAATTGAATTGAATTGTGTACATGCATGTATAAATCACCAAATTGAGTTTGAATTTCATGGAATTTTGCACATGCATGAAGCTACACTTGACATTTTTGGTGATGTTCCATGATTTTACCACTTTTCACCTCATGCATGGGAGTATTGTAGAGATGTGAAAAGAAGAGAATACAAATCATATCAAATATGGTTTCTACTTCACGTTTTGAGTTTGAATTCGGAACAATAGTTCATGGTTTTGAGTAATTAGTCTCAAATTATCTATGTTTTCATGTTATATAATGTTTTCCATGCTTTTGTACTAAAAATGTAAGTTTTGAACCTTTGGAATTAAGATTTGAAGCTCAAATAGAGTTCCGAAAAACCCAGAATTCGACCTGTCCGCTCGAGCGAGGAAAGTGTCGCTCAAGCGACCAAAATGGCACTCGAGTGAGGACTCTTTTTACTTAGCCTTCCGCTCGAACGACCATCAAGCGAGAAATTCACACAACCAGTACTTTTACAGACCGCTCAAGCGACGTAAGTTATGCTCGAGCGACTAGCCTTATTTTTGAATCCCTGCTCGAGCAAAGGAAGCTACACTCGAGCGGAGGGCCCTGTTTCAGAAATTTTGAAAAGGCGTTTTATGCTTCGTTTTCTGTTCTTTTTCACTTCTAAGCACTCTTAAGCATGCATTGAGTACACAAAATGAATTAAAGAGCATGGAAGAAGCCTAAGAACATTAAGCAAATTAAGGAATGAAATGAATTATATTATGACCTAATGTGTTATGAACTATGTAGGGTCAAGTGCAAGGACGAATCAAGCACCGGAACACTGTGAGTAATATCTTAGTAAAGACTATAGGCCCATTTCAAACTTATATACGTGGTAAATTTTCGAATCTAGGAATTTGTACTATGAATGAGTATTCTATTCGCTTGATTCGTAATAAAGTATGTGAAGTGATCGATATATAAGTTTGAAATGGGCCTACAGTCGTTTGGCATGTTTGATGAAGATACAGATTGGGCCTAAGGCCGTTTGGTATATTTGACGAAGACACGAATTGGGCCCAAGGCCGTTTAGAATGCTTAACAAGAAAGACTAAAAGTCTTCTTATATACAAATTGGACCAAAGGTCATTTTGAATATGAGTATGGATGTGATCACGATCATATGCGTATAATTATGAATATAAAAATGGTGGACCTAAGGTCGTTTAGTAATATGATATGGAGGACCGGTGATTCTTGGTACATGGATCCATTAGACCTAAAGCTGGTCTATGAATGAATATTGGACCCAAGGTCGTTTTGTATAGATGGACCTAAGGTCGTTTTGTTTTATATTGAGTTGGACCTGAGGTCATTGTGTATGTGGCTATGATGTACTGACCCAAGGTCGTTTTGCTTTGTTGTGATCTACAAATCTGTGTGTGAATGGGAATAGTAGTTCAGATGTTTAATTTATAAGTATGACTCTTTGTGAACGAAACTCATTCATTAACCTCTTTACTCTGGTATTATTCACTGATATTAGCTGACTCTTTATTTATATGTATGTAGGTGAGCAGCGAGACGTCTAACCCTAGCCCCAGTGAACGTTGAGAAACCAAGTTTTGTGAGGTCAACTAAGGTCGCCTCATGCAGAGGCCTTACTTTTATTTTACTTTTGTTTTTTCCCTCTTATGGTTAGGTATGACTAACGTTGTGTATAACCTTGGAATTTGGTGCTGAAACTGTAAATTGATCCTGGATATACGTAGTACATACATAACCTCAATATTACATGGTGTGAGTTATTTCATGTATATGAGAAAATTTTTGATTAAACCATGTATGCATAGCTCGTTGGACAATTCTTGTATGTGATGCTCCCACAGTTTGGCCCCCTATTATTAAATATGGTTTGATTTCTGACTGAGGCCGTAGGTAATCTCATGATTACTGGCCGGTTATGACTCTAATTCATAGGGGCGGGTTCGGGTCATGATAGTGATGGTGGTGGTGTGATGTTTATGAAAGTGGTAGTAGTAGTGGTAAGGTAATGGTTGTGGCAGCAGAGGTAGTGGTGGTAATGAGAGCGGTGGTAGTAGGGTAATGGTTCTAACGATGGTGACAGTAGTGGTTTTATAGTTGTGGATGTGATGGTAGTGGTGGTGGTACTAATAGCGACATCGGTAGTATGGTGATAGTAATATGGTGGTGTGGTGGTTGTGGTAACGACCATAGTGGTTGTGGTAGGGGTCTTGTAGTGGCAATAGGGTGGCAGTTGCAGTGGCGGTGGCGGTAGCAATGACGGTGGCGCTGGTGGGAGAACGGAATGTTGGTAGTAACTTAATAATAATATATTTTTTAAGTGCCAACAAAAAAAATAATAATTTTTTTTTTTTATATTAATTCCATAATGGAATAGAATGGTCATTCCTTAATTTAGAGTAAAGAATAGGCATTCTCACATTTTATTAGAATAATCATTCTAGTGGAATGACTATTCTCACTTAGATAAAGCATACCAAACAAGGGAAAGAGAATGCAAAGTTAGAATGGGCATTTCATTCCAGCTCATTCCATTGTACCAAATGTGCTCTAAATGCTCAAGGTCGAGCTCAAACCAAGCATGGATAAATCACTCGACTCTACAAGTTTAGTGTTACTAAATCCACTCAAGTTGTATGAGAGATAAAAATCATATAATTAAACTATTTACATTTGAGAGAACTATAATTTATTAGTTTTAATTTTTATTTTATTTTTTCCAATTTTTTAGCTCACCTATCGAAAGGACTAATTACATAAATTACAAGATTTTTTTTTTTGGTCAATTGGTTGAAGATTAATTACAATTTGAGAAATATTATCTTAAAATAGATAATTAAAGTCTAATAATAGCTTACCAGCATTAAACTAGATAATTAAAGTTCAATAATAGCTAAAAAGTCAACAGTCACCAACCTAACAACCACCACGAGAAATGACCCAAGTTTGTAAAGAAATAAACACAATAAAGTGTTAGGTATTTTGTAATTGGCAACCGTTTGACAAAATTCTTCTCAAATGTAATTGCATCTGCTCTTTTGTGTTTGTGAGTTTATGAGAGTACACATGTGAATCCAAGCAAATTTGTGCTTGAGTAGAAGAGTTTGTACTGAAGAAAAGGTGTGCTTGGACAGAAGAGTTTTTGAGCCTATCGAACTTCTTGGACCGTTCAAGCGGCCAAGTATGTGCTCGAGCGCAAAATATGATCATCCAATATCTCAGTCTAATCTCTGAGATATTAAAAGTAGTGTTCTACCACTCGAGCGGTAAGCCTTGCGCTCAAGAAAAGTGACATGAGGAAGTTTGTTAGCACCGCTTTACTAATCTCACCGCTTGAGCAGTTATTCCTGCGCTCAAGTGGTCTTTGCGTCCCTATTTGTTAGTGTTCTATATTATAGGGTATTTGTATATTCTTAATGAATTGACGGTGATTGATGGATCAACGGACTTCACATTGACAATCATCAAGGGCTTTCTTTTATTTTATTATTCACACAAATAGAGACGTTCATTAATGGATACCGAGGAACTTGAGCTTGAAGTTTTAGTGGATTTCGGAGTGGCTCATCATTGTGGATTCGATATTGGTGTTGTGGATTTAACATTTGGCAAAGCAATTCCGAGGTTAAGACGATGGTATAAGAGACATAATGGGTTCGGTTCAATTTAGGCGTAGATTCACTAAGTAATTGAGGATTCTCGTGTGTAATTCCTTTGTCTTCTTAGTAGATTGTTTTGTGATTTTGGCCCGTGATTTTTTTTTTCCACAATTACAGGTGCTCCAATTTTGATTTTTTTTCACGTTATATCGTTGTATCGATTTGACATTGTTTTGTTTGCAGATATAATTCAATTATTGTTCAATTTGTTCAGATCTATGATTGTTTGATTGTGATTTATTATTCATTGCTAAAATTAAATCCTCACTGTAAATCACTATCTCGGGTTTTAGCAGCCCGGGTTAAGACCCGATCATTTTATACTCCATGTTTTTGAGTTTTGTATATATTGGTGTTGTTGATATTTGTCATAGTCTTATATTATCATTTGAATTGAGTTTGGGATTTGTGAGGTTATGTTTGGAATATGTTGGGCTGAGTATTTCTGGGAGTATGTCCTTCTTCGCTCAAGCGATGTTTTAGTCACTCGAGCGGTCTGTTCTACAAGGATAATTTTCTAGGAGTTTGGTTTCTTCGCTTGAGCCTAGTTTTGGTTGCTCAAGCGATATTTTCTAGCTTTTGGTCGCTTAAGTGGTCTGTTTGTACAAAGCTATGGAGAAAAGATATTTTTCTCACTTTTTTGATTTCTCTATCTCTCTATAAAGCTATTAAACCCATTTTCTTTTTTCACTCACTAAAATTCTTATATAAATCTCCTGATCTACTCAAATCCATGGATTTCTTCACCTTAGTTTTTTGGAATAAAAGGTAGAGCTCGAGAAGATGAATATTTTAATCTGAACAAGTGCAAGTTTCGTCTTTGTCAGTTTGGGCGTTCTTCTCTTGTTCATCTTGTCTTTCAAGGTAGGGATTTCTTTAATGTTTTTCATGGTATTGAGCTTCATTATGTGTTATTTGATTAGTGTAGCACTTGCGGGGCTTGTGATTGTTTTGGACTTGAACTGGTTCATAAAAAGAGGGGTTTTATGGATGTTTCTTTAAAAATGATGTTGGGTTGTTGATGATAAAAGTGATATTGAAACTTGATGGAATTTTTTTTTTTTTTTTAAATGTTAAATGTTGAAAGAAATATCTATTGGTATTGTGGAATAACCATGTTGATGTTTGAATTGGAACAAAAAGGGAAAATAATGAAATCTTAGAACAAGTGTTGGATTCATGTTGAATGGGAGAGAAAGTGGAACTGAACATATATTGTTACTTCAAATTTGAAATTATGAAATTATATCTGTCTCGTGGAATTTATTTTGTGAATAGAGATATCTATTTTGACTATCAGTGGATGATAGCATTATTGTTATAGAAATTGCATGAGAACTAGGTTAACTAAAACCATTCACTCATGCATTTCCATTTGAACATTGGTTTTAATTCTTGTGCATTGAAAAGTATCGTTTTGAGAAAAAAAAAATGGTGAATACCTTGGTAAATCTGGTTAGGGGGGTGTAGTTGTAGTTATTTATGTTGTCCTTTGTGTCCTTGGTAAAAGTCTAGAAACCTATGCGATTAGGTGCCGATCCTTCTAGTTAGTACCACTAAAATGACTTTTGGTAGTGCTTGTATAGCCTACTTGCAGACGCATACCTAGAGATTTCTAGTGTGAGTATTTACTGTCCTATTTTCTGTTTTTGAAGTAGCGGTTATTTAAATGTGATATAAACATTTCATTGTTTGAAAAACACATTTTTTGGTAATGGCATTCATGTGCATTCACCATATGGCTTTGTTAAGCATCATACAAAACATTAAACTCATTTGTACTAGGCTTTATCTCACCCTATATGGAAACCAACTTCCAGGTGTTGATGGATTGCCTCTGCCAAGGGGCTAGCTTGGAAGGACTGTGGAGTCAAAGGCTCATTTTGTTTTTGGTTTATAAATTTTGTACAAGCCTAGGGCTTCTCCTATATTGGGTTTCGACTCACATTTGTCGTAACCAAGTATCGTCTTGGAAATATGTAACCTTTAAAGCATGAACTTGCATTTATTTACTGTTGTTTCATATATCAGTCACATGCTATAGATTCTTAATCTAGGGTTGTTGAATGTATAAATCATGTGATGCTTTTTGTAATATTTAAAGGGAGATCAATGAATGAATGAATGATAGTTCTGGAAATGCTTCTTAAATTGAATGATCGAAGCTAATAAGCTTCTGCATATTTGTTGTCCTTATTATTAGGGTGTTACAATCTTACGGTTTTTAAAGTTTTTCAATTGGTTTCAGAGCAAGTCACTCAATCTTTGTTTTTCAAAGCTATAGAAACGAGATCTTATTTGATTTGTGATAATGGATTCAATTCATGAGGGTAATTCTACATTTTGGCCACCCCCACTTGATGGACCCAATTACTCTTTTTTGAAAGCTCGGGTGAGAGTGTTTATAAAAACGATTGACGAAAAAGTTTGGCAATACATCATGTCCAGATGGGCTGAACCTATAATTACCGTTGATGGAATAAATTTTCCTAAACCAATTGACATATGGGATACAAACAGATTACTAAAATAGTAGTTATAATAGTAAAGCTATCAATTCCTTGTTTTGTGCTATCACACCCGAAGAGTTTAGCCGTATTTGTAATTGTGAAGTCGCAAAAGAGGTGTGGGATATCTTAGAAACTATTCATGAAGGCACTCCTTCAGTTAAACCTTCAAAACTTCAAAGATTCACTTCTAGTTTTGAAATCATTTCTATTAAAAATAGTGAGACCTTTGGTGAATTTTATGCCAAGTTGAGTGACATTGTGAATTCCCACTTCAATTTATGTGAAACAAATACCAAAATCCAAAAATATTGAAAAAAAATTGAGATCTTTGCCTTATCGATTCCAACCAATGGCTATTGAGGAGGCTCAAGATGATGACAACCTTAAGCTGGATCATTTGGTTGGAAATCTCCAAACTTATAAAGCACATTTGAATTTCAAAAAGAAAGAAAAAGACGTTGTTGCTTTTAGTAGTACTCATAGTATTGGAAAGGAATCCGATGAGAATTGTGAGTTTGATTTGGAGATGATAGACAATTTTATAAAACATTTTAAAAAGTCTTTTATGAAAAAGAAGCCTAATTTTTTGGAATCAACTCATAAATTCAAAGGCAAATTGTAGACACCCCATTTTTGACAGTCCTCAAGACTTGGACGTCACCGTTTGAACAATCGGTGATCATCCATGTTCGTGTTCATTTTGAGTTCTCGGAGGTCTCGGCTACGTGCCTTGCCCTAGGAACTCTCAACTTGTCTGTTTTGTGTTTGGTTTTGCACCAAACACTTGTTGTTTTGCTTCTGAGGCTAGGGAATAGCTTGTTGGCCATCCCCACACCTCACCGGCCATGGCTTGAGGCCACCGGCCATGTTTCTTGCCACCGGCCATTGGTGATGGCCGGTCGACACTCTTGGTGGTCGGCCGGCCACCTTTGTTGGCCAAATGGCCACTTTTGTTGGTCGACCACTGTTCATCTGCTTTTGGCAGATATTTTGTGCCAGCTGGCACAGCTCGCACCCACTTTGCACCCCCTCCATACACGTGTATGGAGGGATTTCCCTCTTGCTTAGCTTGTTTTGTAAGCTTTGCAAGAGTGAGCCTCTATAAGAGGAGGGCTTCTCCTCCCTCCTCAAGGGTTACAAAAAAGTTCCAGAGGTCTGGATTAGGGTTAGAAATAGTGTATTTATCTATCTCTATTTCTCCCTCTCTTTTGCTCTTTGTGTGTGTTTAAAGGGGTTTTGTTCTTAGTTTTGCACTAGGACACCTAGTTCTACACCTTACCTTGGTTGCTGAGGAGCCAAAGGGTTATTCTTGAAGGTTTTGAGCTAGTTTAGACCTAAGGAAGGCTACTGGAGCATTGTTCTTGAAGAGGTCTACGAGGGTAAGAACTTTCCATTTAAATACCCCCTTTTTGCATAGGCTTTTAGCCATCCTTGCATCTGTTTTTAAGCTTAACTTATAACATATAAAAGTTTTTATTTTAAGTTCTTAAAATAGTTGTTTAAGGTTGCTTTGGTGTTTGGGGTTGTTTGACCCTTCTTAGGCCTTGTTTGGCCCCATTTTTGTGTTATTTTGGTGAGCTCCGGGACCACCTTGTTTGGGCCTCCTCACCACTGAAATCTAGAGGGATTTCAGTGGTGAGGATGGTGCTTTAAGGTCCTAAGAAGGAGAGGGCCATCCCCTCTCCTTGTTGCCTTCAATAATTGTCATTTTAGCCTCATGTGTGAGCACCTTGTTTAAGTTCATGTTGGCCATGCCTTAAGTAGTATTTGTGCTTATTTTGCCATGATATAGCACTGTTTTTAATTGGTTTAGACACACCATGCTTGCCCTGCATACTTGTCTTGTAATGCCATTATTTGCCTTAACATGTACTTAGCATTTAGACTACTATGCTTACTTGTTTTGGCCAAGCTTTGTGAAGCTTTTATGCATGTTTTAGTATGCTTAAGTCTATTTGTGGTTGTTTTGGCCATCCATGACATGCTTTGTATAGCCACCTTGCATTTTGGCTTGTTAGCCTTGGGTGTGTGAGTGTTGAGCATGCATTACTTGGCTTGTTTCAGTGGTTTGGCACCACTTATAACACCATTTTAGTCCTTGTGGTATGCTTGTATGCTTGCATTTGATGCCCCTTTAATGCTTTAAAAGGCTTGTGTCTTATGCTCCATGTTTGGACCTTTGTGCATGCCTTTAGACTTAGGCCATTTAGATGCCATCTAAGTGTGCCTTTGACCTTGTTTTGGTCTGCCTTGGGGTGGTTTTGAGTCCCCATGGCCCTTTGGTCATTTGCTTCATGTGTCACATGGCCATGGTTTAAGTCCTTGGGTTTGGTTGCATGCCTTGCTTGTATTGTTAGGTTGATTTGGCATCATCCCTCATGTATTTTCAGAGCTTGCTATGCTTGCCATTAGTCCATGTTTATCCTCTTTTAAGTGTGCTTAAAAGTTGCTATTTGATGCATAAGTGTTGGACTTTGTGTGCATGAATGTTTGTGTGTACATTGGCCTTGCATGTTGTCACATACTTGGCCCATAAACATCTTGTTACATGCTCAAATGATAGTGCATTTGGCATGCATTCTTCTCTTTGTTTTGGTTGCTTAACATGTTACATGTTTTGCATGTTTGCATGTTGCGATTGCATTTCGCATGCTTGTTAGCTTGCACACTTGTTACATGTTTGCATGTTTGCATGCTTGTTAGCATTCTCATGTTGCATACTTAGCTCACATGCCTAGGTTGCATTACATTGAGCATGCATGCCTTGTCTCTTGATCAAGTGATAAAGGTTGGGCCTATTGTTTGTTTATGTGCATTTCATTCCACCTTGAAATGGCACACTTGGTTTCTTGGGCCATCATGCATCGAAATGTGCGATTGGTGGTCCGAGAATAGAGTACCATCCCCCTTTGAGTCATAAACATGATAAGGGGTGTGGTGGTGCCCACATTGCTTTGAAATGTATTGCCATACCTTGCTTGTCCTCTGTTGCTATCAAAACAGGATTCTGCAGGCATAGATGGCCGACCAACCACATTGAGTGCCGGCCGACCACAAATCTCTGGCCGAGAGCCATACCAATGGTCGATGACCACTTCTCCATGGCCGGTGGTGTTCCCCTTTAGCCGGTGGCATCCCACAGTGTTCAGAGAGTGCTCTTTGGGACTTGTACAATTTCCAGAGGAGGAAAACAGTGAAAACAGAGGCAGCTTGTGCATGGTGGTGGGTTTCTGAGCGGAGTCGAACATGCATGCATTGGACCCTCTTCCCGAGGCTGTTTTATCGCTTTATTAGCTTAGTTAATTTGCTTAACTAGTTAATTGGTTTGTAACTATTTAATTAGCTTGTTAATTGATTAAATTGTATTATTCTTTCGGTCCCTCCG
This sequence comes from Camellia japonica, assembly GCA_030407325.1. NCBI lineage: Eukaryota > Viridiplantae > Streptophyta > Magnoliopsida > Ericales > Theaceae > Camellia > Camellia japonica. The sequence continues at coordinate 11,163 of JAPPVO010004023.1, read as the reverse complement.
AGCGAGGGCGAATTTGTAATAAGCGTGTGTGCGTGTGATGCATGTCTTCCAATCCCCACTTCTTTCTCCCTTTTACTTACCTGCTTTTGATGGTTAGTATTAGGACATATTTAAATTAGCATACCTTATGCTATGCATGCGTGCATTCATTCATCTGTATTGCATGCACCGGGCTCGGCGCATCATACTAATTGCATAGTATTTCAAATCTAACTTGAATACATGTTATCCGTCACATTTCACATGCCATCTATAGATTAGCCGAGCCTACTCTAGCTTAGTTGCATCTTGTATGTGTTGCATTAGCTATCTTAACATGAACTAGGATCATGCATATGATTACTAACTAGTTTTTGTTTTGGCTCGGAGTACTCGGTAAGCGTTTATGCTTTAGCATCCTTGCATGTGTGTGAGTGACTGCCATGATAGCGTGCTTACCATGAGGCTATGTGCTTATGTGATATAACTGCCTGAGTGCCTGTGGGTGAAGGTTGGATTGCTTGAATTGGGACAATTCAGTGAAATCTGTATTTTAGCCTACTTGCGAGTAGCAAACTTCAAACCATTTTTCAAACAAACGGATATGCAATGCTTTGTTCCAAATTAGGCGATCTAGTCTATACTTGTTTTGCTGCGCGCATTACATAATAAGATTAGCTAATTAACCGGAATAAGAGTGCATAATGTTTTCAAAATTAGATATCATGGTTAGTAGAGGCCGATCTTTGATCGGGCAAGCGGGGGTGCTCATAGCTGACATTCCCCAATCGTACCCAAGTTCCCGAGTCGAGGCAACTTTGGTAATGACGGACATGTGGCCTTAGGCAAACGAGTCAGGGTTTCCTAAATTCCCCCAAAATAAAATATTTAGGTGGTGACTCTGTATCTGGCAAAGCAGCCCATGTTTGGCACTTCTTTAAAAAAAAATCTGTTTTCAAAAACGATTTGCCGGATTTGGACTCTTTGATGATTTATCGGTCTTGCATTGCACTCTGTGAGATTAGATACAAGACCGTGACATTGAGTCCTGAATTGTAGTGAGCCCGATGAACAAAACGGGGGGATTTCCCTCCCGGGACGTTCGGGGACGTCTACACAAATATAAGTTCAAAATTAATTATACAACCAAGAAGAAGAAAGGAAAAATTCAAGGGAATCTTCAAAGAATTCAATGATATAAATGCCAAGGTTTTGGTCATTTTGCTCAAGAATACCCTTATCGGTTGTAGACGTCCCCGAACGTTCCGGGAGGGAATCCCGTTTTGTTCATTTGGGCTCACTACAGTTCAGGACTCAATGTCACGGTCCTGTATCTAATCTCGCAGAGTGCAATGCAAGACCGATGAATCATCAAAGAGTCCAAATCCGGCAAATCATTTTTGAAAACAGATTTTAGAAAGAAGTGCCAAACATGGACTGCTTTGCCAGATACAGAGTCACCACCTAAATATTTTATTTTGGGGGAATTTAGGAAACCCTGACTCGTTGCCTAAGGCCACGTGTCCGTCATCACCAAAGTTGCCTCGGCTCGGGAACTTGGGTACGATTGGGGAAGGTCACTTCGTGAGCACCCCCGCTCGCCCGATCAAAGATCGGCCTCTACTAACCATGATATCGAGTTTTGAAAACGTTATGTGTTCTTATTCTGGTTATTAGCCTAGATTTATTATGTGATGCGCACAACATACAAGTATAGACTGGATCACCTGAATTGGAACGAAACATCTCATGTTTGTTTTGAAAACGGTTTGCTACTCGCAAGTAGGCTAAAATGTGGATTTGCCACCCTCAGGTGGGCTTAAAAAAACATGATTTTGCCACTCTCAAGTGGGCTTAAAACTCACAGTCAATGCATTATTCCAATTCAGATAATCCAACCTTCACCCACAGGCATTCAGGCAGGTATATCACATAAGCACATAGCCTCATGGTAAGCATGCTATCATGGCAGTCACTCACACGCATGCAAGGATGCTAAAGCATAAACACTTACCGAGTACTCCAAGCCAAAGAAAGAAGCTAATTAGAAAACATGCATGAATCCTAACTATGCTGAAATGCCTAATGCAACACATGCAAAAATGCAACTACAATAGGCTCGGCTATTCTAAAATGGCATGTGAAATGCTACAACTAACAAGTATTCAACTCAGAATTGAAATACAATGCAGTCAGTATGATGCGCCGAGCCCGGTGCATGCAATACAGATGAATGGATGCAAACATGCGAGCATAAGTATGCTAATTGAAACATGCCCTAAACTAACCATCATAAGCTGTGGGGTTGGAAGACATACATCACACACACGCACACTTATTACACAATTGCCCTCGCTTGGAGGGTCCGAATAAATAATACAGTCCGAATAAATAATACAGTCCGAATAAATAATTAACTACTCTAGCTAATTAAATATTACAAAATCCTAATTAATTAACAAGTTAACTAGGAAAGCGGATAAATTAGCATGCAAGTCCATGGACCGCCTCAACTCTGTTCCGAATAATGGATGATGCATGCCCGAGTCGCCTCGTCGGGAAATTCCTCGCGATGCCCCGATTTGCCTCTGTTTGCAATTAATTCCGGAATGCTGTGTAAGGCTTTAGAAAGTTGCTGATTTCTGGTTTGCTACAACAGAGAGCAAGAAAGGGGCATGGCAAAGTATTTTCACATATGCATGCACACCTCGATCCTCGTGCCACCAATCACGCATCTCAATGCATGATGGCCGAGGAGTCGAATTGCATGACTCGATGTGAAATGAATGCACATGACAACACAACAAGGCCTAGACTCCATCATGGATAATCCGGAGTGTCGGCGACCAGGAATTGAGACACGTTCCGTCACTTTGAGTACGAAACGCCCCTCGTTTCCCGTGTTTGGGCTAACTCCTATCCCAAACACAATGCAAATGAGATGGCATACACAATGCGACTAACATGGCATACACAATGCACGGGATGTAACATGGCATACACAATGCTCTAACATGCAACCTAGCATACGCAATGCTATGGACTAAAATGGCATACACAATGGAGGATGGACTTACACCAACATGAGTGGATGGACTTACACCAACATGAGTGGACCTCAGCCACACTCACATCAGTGGCCATGTGATGAAAATGAGATAACCTAAACACATGCAAACATGCATGATGCAAGGGACCGATCCTAAGGCATCAAATGCCACTCTACCAAAGCATGGCAAGGGATGAAAGATGGCATACAAACATGCAATTTCCAACTCTGAAATAATATGCTCAATGATCCCGAATCATGGAAACATGTCACCCAATGCATGAAATAGGCCCCGAAACTCAAAACTAGGCAAATGCATTGAACCACAAATATGCAAAGCAAGCATTGTTTGACCATGAGCCATGAAAACAGAGCCAAGGCAGTCCTAAACATGCACCAAATCAGTTTCAAGCATGGCCAAAAAGTGCGAACATGAAGGGCTAAAACAACATGCAACATAGGCTAGTAAGCATGGTTTACATAGCATGTATATGAAGCACAAGAGAGGTCACCAAACCAGCCACAAATAGGAACATGGTATGCTAAAATATGCCCAAATAACCACTGAAATGTATCCAATGCATGCAAAAATGATGGGCTCCTTCGGGGGCCATGAGGTGGATTACTCAACACATACAAGATAGACATGTAAAATGGAAAAGCCAACTCTGGAAATCAGTTATGACGGCCCTAAAACTCACCAAAAAGGCCCTGAAATAGGTCAATGAAACATGCAATGAAAGGTCCCCTTGAAAGGCCTTGAGGAGGATTGCTCCACACATGCATGAGGCACACAAAATATGGCCAAAAGGGCTCTGGACAGAGCTAAGGAAGACCTCAAAACTCACATAATAGGGCCTGAAACAAGACTTCAAAGCATGCACGATGGAGCCCCTTTGGAAGGCCAAAAGGGCCAATCAAATAAGACAAGGAGAGAGGGGGTCACCCTCCTCTGATTTTGGCTCTCAAAATAGTGTGTTAGCAACTGAAAATCCATTGGATTTCAGTGGCTAGAAGGCCAAACAAAGCATGCAACAAAGGCCTAGATGCAAGGCTCAAAACAAGAGGCAAACAAGCATACAAGGAAGTAAATGACCTCGAACAGAAAAATGTCCCAAATCAAACATCAAGAGGGGCTCAAAATAAGACTCTTTTCAGTTTATGACAAATCTCGAAAATGCTCACAAGTAGGGCTAAGATAAGAAGCAAAATAAGCCTACAAAGAGGGATAGAGCATACACGGAGGTATATGACCTCAAACAGAAAAGTGTCCTTAATCAAACTTCAAGAGGAGCTCAAAATAAGACACTTTTCAGTTTATAACAAAACCCAAAAATGCTTGCAAATAGGGCTAAGTTATGAAGCAAAATAATGCAAAAATGGGGGAAATGAGGACTTACCCTTGTAGCATAGCAATGCAGCAAGTTCTGGACCAAGAAGGTGAGTCTTCAACCTCTGAAAAATAGCTCCAAGATGATTGAATGGATGGTGGAGGTGGTAGGCTATGAGGTGTGGTGTAATGGCCAAGAACAATGGGGTATTTGAGCTTGGATGAGAGAGATATGGAGGGTGGAGTGTATATGCCTTGGCTGGTTTTTCTAACCCTTGCAAATGGAGGGGGAGTGTTGGTTTTATAGAGGAGAAGAGCCAAGACTTCTTGGAGAAGCCTTAAGAGAGGGTCAAAGCTTCTCAAAGAAGCTTAACCAAAAGGGTCAAGCTTCTCTAAGAAGCTAAGCAAAAGGGTCTAAACCAACTTAAAAAGACCAACAAAAGGCTCAAAATCTCGGAGGAAGGGTCAAGTGCTTCACAGCTGGCACAGTTGTGTTGCACTTGAGAAGGCCAAAAAGCAGAAAGCTAGCCGACCAGGTTAGGTGGTCGGCCGACCAGGGGTCAAAAGGTTCAAGCAAGAAAGCTGGTCGGCCTACCCAGAAAGGTGGCCTCCCAGGTGAATGCAACACATCTGTATGGTGGGAAACCAGAAAAAGTGACCCAGGAGAGAGGAAAACTAGCTTTTTAGCAAGGTTCAAAAGGGTCAAGAAGAAATACTGGTCGGCCTACCCATATTGGTGGCCTCCCAGATGAGCACAACACAATGGTGGTATGAAAAACCAGAAATTATGGCCCAAAAGTGAGAAAAAACAGCTTTCTGTCAAGAAAACCGGTTGGAGGAGAGAGAAAATGGTTTTCAAAAGAATTGCTGGTCTCCCACCATCCTACCACCTTCCTAGCAATGAAAATAGGGTCCATACCAAAAATGAACCCTAACCGATGCAAAACGAGGGTTCGGGGGCCAAAACGCGCGGCCCGGGGCCCCGAAAACAGGCTGTGAAGCACCGGAGGTGGCGTACGACCACGAACGTGGTCTCTCGGGCCACAGTGTCCCTCTAAGGAGAGGAAACAAGGTGTGTGCCAAAAATTGGAGCAAACGGAGGTAGTTAGGCGGTCCCGAACCGAGGCACACGGCCGACGGCTCCGAAAACCGGAAACTGGTCTCCAAACGGGAAAAATGGCCTACGACCACGAAACGTAGCCTACGGCCACTGAGAGATGGTCTACGAGACCTCTCCCTCCCTTCGGGAAGAGAAAATAGAGAAAACAGGGCCTGGTTCGTAAACCGAGGCAAGGCACAAAAGAGCCCCGAAGTCCGGAGGCAAGGCTCGCAGCCGAGACTCCGCAACCTCAGAACGAGCACAATATGCAACAACACCGAGCGCTCAGTTGGTGACGTCTGAGTCTTAAGGTCGGTCAAAAATGGGGTGTCTACAGTTGCCCCTCTTTGATAGAACTCGAAAGTCACACGTGACGGGAGTGAATGTCAAAGCCCAGAGACGACCGATTTTTGACAAGGCCGAAGACTTAGACAAACATGTGAGATAAACAAAGATGTGCCCGCAAGCAGGGGCAAAATGCAAAATGATATGCACAAAGCCGAACGTAACTCATGATCATGCAAAGCAGCAAGTTGTAATGAAGCAAATATTCACAATAGATGCAACAGTTTTAAGCGAGAATGCAAAGCTACAACTACATTTCATGCAGTTTAAGAATGCAGAGAATCACAATTCTCGCTACGTCTCACACGGAGAAGATACAATACCTACGCGATTCGTCTGGTCGCACCAGTTTCAAATGAACCGTACATACAATATTGTGCCTGCAAAAGAGAGAAACTTAACAAGCACAACATAGTTAGCAACGTATGTTCAACGCTATATCGAACGCAGACAAACATGGTGCCGATGGGAAAGTGCATCGCAATGCAAGAAGAAACGTGCGTGACAACGTAGGTTAAGCACGGAGGCATGACAATACCAATGAAATGTGCACAATGATGCAAGCAATGTGCATGAGAATGCAAGTGACGTACATAACAATGCAGGATAAGTGCAAACTCGAATGCGTATTTGACACAAAACAACGAGCAAAGGAATGCAAGTTTCGACGAGGACGACTCAATTGCGGCCTCCGGTTTACCTCCCGGAAGGGTCACAACGTGCTCAAAAAGGATACATCTTGCTCTTGACGAGTAACGATGAAACACGCATCGAAAGTTGGAGTTGAAGTTCCCGCGGAGGGATTTCGCGATGAAAAGCGCACTTCCCTTGTACTTTCTCAAGTGCCGGAGACGCCGATCACTACCAAAATTTGCAGAGAGTTCAAAGAGACCTTGGAGACCACCTTGGGAACACCACCGACTAGGTTTGGAGGCTATTGGAGGCCACCGACCAGGTTGGGTAAAGGGGGGTGGTCGGCCTACCAGAAAAGGTGGTCGGCCGACCACCTAGCCCAAATCCGGGGCAGTTTGGTACTTTCACACTTGTTTCTTTAAAAACACTCGGCCAAAGCTCTTTTGCTCACAACTCTAAGTCCGAAATCAGTCCCTCTCCCTTCCTAGAGCATTTTCCCTCTCAGATCCGTGCTCTATATGCGTTTTCCAACGCCCCACGCAAAGTTGTTTCGCGAAATCTTTCAGTTTTCTTCACTTTGAACCGATTAGATTTTGATTTCGGAGCTCTTTTCCTCATTTTCACCACTTGAGGTAAGTTTGTCTCAACATTTGGAAGATTTTCTCGGGAGTTGACTTTTGTTGACTTTTTCATTTCCCAAGAGTTGACTTTTTCCAATTTTGGCTCATTTCGCTCATTTTTGCTCCTTTTTGCAGATTTCTTGAGATGGCGGGTCATTTTCCCCATGGCGAAGGTTCTCCAGGTGCCGGAGGTGATCCAGACATCATGTCTTTACCTTCGAGGATTCGGCTATTCATTCCCGAGAGGTACGACCCTCCGACACACATCCTCCCTCGGGCAGTTTTCTGTCATTTTACCGACTTTGATGCTCGAGCACCTGTGGATCTGCTATTGCGGGAGCCGGAGTCCCACCTCTCTCATCAGGCACGAGAGGTATGTACTTCACTTTTTACATTTCCTACCTTATATTATGCACTTTCCATGCATTTCATGCTATGTATGCTTATCTGCTCGTTCCGAACACATTCGCATGCCATACTTCTGCTCATTCTAGCACACAGCTTGTTCTGAATGCTTAGTCTATAACACAATATTCTGTTTGCATCTTGAACACACAGCTCAATCACTTGAATTTCTGAACCCGCAGCCCATATTTGATTGTGAACACGTAGCACACATTTGTTGAAAGTTGAACACGCAACCCAAACTTTGAATTTCTGAACACGCAGCTCATATTTGATGGTGAACATGCAGCACACACTATTTCTGAAATCTGAACACACAGCCCAAATTTGTTTGTGAACACACAGCACACACTTGTCGAGAGTTGAACACGCAGCCCAAACTTTGAATTTCTGAACACGCAACCCATATTTGAGGTGAACACGCAGCACACACTTGTTGAGAGTTGAACACTATAGACACCCCATTTTTGACCGACCTTAAGACTCAGACGTCACCGATTGAGCGCTCGGTGATGTTGCATATTGTGCTCGTTCAGAAGTCTCAGAGTCTCGGCCGTGAGCCCTGCCTCCGCACTTCCGGGCTTTTTTGTGCCTTGCCTCGGTTTGCGAACCAGGCTCGGTTTTCTCTGTTTCTCTTCCCAAAGGGAGGGAGAGGTCTCGTAGACTATCTCTCAGTGGCCGTGGGCCATATTTCGTGGTCGTAGGCCATTTTGCCCATTTCGGAGCCCGGTTCCCGGTTTTCGGAGCCGTTAGGCCGAGTGCCTCGGTTCGGGACCGCCTAACCTCCTCCGTTCGCTCCGGTTTTTGGCATGCATCTTATTTCCTCCCTTTTAAGGGACACTGAGGTCCGAGAGACCAGCTTCGTGGTCGAATACCACTCCCGGTGCTTAACAGTCGGTTTTCGGGGCCCCAGACTGCGCGTTTCGGCCTCTGAACCTTCATTTTACATCGGTTTTCGTTCATTTTTGGCAGGCACCTCTGTTTCATAACCAGGAAGGTCGCAGAAGGGTAGGAGGCCAGTAATTGTTCCAGCAACCAGTTATATTCCATTTTCCCCCTCCGACGCCCGTTTTTCTCACTTCAAAGCCAATGTTGACCACCCTTGGGCCATTTTCTTGCACCCTAAACCCTATATTTGTGATGTACACATCTGGGAGGCCACCAATATGTGGTGCCCGGCCAGTAATTCCATTGGACCCTTTTGAACCCCTTTGAAAAATGGGTTGTTCTCTCTCTTGGTTCACAGTTGCCAATTTCAACCACAGGGTTGTGTTGAGGACACATGGGAGGCCACCAATCTGTGGTGGCCGGCCACTAACCACACTTGACCCTTTTGACCCTTGGCCGGCCGGCCATGGGGAGGGCCGGCCGGCCACCCAAACCCTAGCAAGCTGGCCGACCAGCTTCCTTGCATCCTGTTCACTTCAAATATACACTTTTTTCCCTCCAGATTCTGCATCCGGGGGACTTTTTTTGGAGGAAAACTTGGAGGGATTTTCCCTCCCTTTTTTCCCCCTCTTTCTCCCCTCTTTGACCTATATAACCAGCCTCTAGCTCTGGTTTTTGGGGTTGGAAAAAACACCTTTGAGCCCCTTGCATTGTATCTCTCTCCCTCTACACTTCCAAGCCTCAAAACCTCCTAAGTCCTACACCCTTTTCTACACCACCACCTAGCACCACACCACCACTCGATTCCAGCAGCTAGGAGGGTCTTCTCAGAGGCTAGGAGGCAGCCTTTCTTGGTCCAAGAGGCAGCAAAGGATTGGTCTTCAAGGGTGAGTTGATTTCTCCCTCTTTTGAGCTCATTCTTGTATTATTTCTTAGCCCTTCTTTCTTGTACTTTTGAGCTCCAGCCATAACTGAAAGTGGAATTTTTTTGAGCTCTATTTCATCTTTCATTAAGGGCCTCTCACTGTTTGAGGCCCCCATTTGGTACTTACTTCATTATCCCTCTTATATGCCATTTCCTTGCATGTTGTTTTTGGCCTATATGTAATCTGTTTTGAAGCATGATGTAAACTTTAAATAGGCTTATTTCGAGCCCTTCTTCAATATTGTAGAAGGGCTCATCACTGTTTGGGGTCTCCATATATCACTTGCCATTGTATCCATGTTTTAGTCCCATTTTTGCATAGTTTATTAGCCTATTGAGCTTCTGTTTTTGGACCTTGGTCCGAACTAAAAATGGCATTGTTTTGACCCCCTCTCCATATTTCATTAAGGGTCTATTACTATTTGGAGTATCATTTGTATACTTTGTGTTGTAGCCTCCATTTTGGTCCTTATTTTGCATAGCCTTTTGAGCATAGTTGTATACTGTTTTGGCTCTGGTCATAAACTGTAAAAAGTCATATTTTGGGCCTTTCTTCAACATTGTTGAAGGGACCTTACCTGTTTTGGACCAGCATATATCAGTTGCTTCTTTATCTCCATTTTTGGCCCTTATTTTGCATAGCATTTTGAGTATACTTTTATCTGTTTTTGGGGTTTGTCATAAACTGTAAAACATCATTTGTTTGGCCCCTCTTCAATATTGTAGAAGGCCCCTTCTCTGCTCGGGGCCAGCATCTGGGAGTTGCTTCAATACATTGCTTTCGGGGCTGTTTTTGTATGCTAGTTTAGCCCCACTTGTATTCGCTGTTTGGCCTCGCTCATAACTGTAAACATGCTTGTTTAGGGGCTGCCTTACTTCTGTATTTACACTTCATTTTCCAATATTGCATGCATTGCATAGCTGTAGGCCATTTCATGTGCCAAAATTCATGTTTCGGGACTTGTTCCATGCATCGGGTACCATTTTACCATGTTTCGGGGCTGTTTTGCATCTCATTTTGCCTCTGAAATTTGCATGCTAGTATGCCATATTCCATGTTTTGCCATGTCTTGTTAGAGTGGCATTTCATGCCTTAGGGTCGGTCCTCGGTTTGCGTGCACGTGTGCACGTGTTTCGAGCGTCTCATTTTCATCTAATGGCCTCTTGTGTGAGTGTGGCTGAGGTCCACTCATGTTAGTGTAAGTCCATTATGCATTGCGTATGCCATTTCATTCCATAGCATTGTGTATGCTAGGTTGTATATTAGAGCATTGTGTATGCCATGTTGCATCGTGCACCGTGTATGCCATTTCATAACATTGTGCATGTTAGGTTGTATCTTAGTTGCATTCATGCATGTCATGCATATTGCATTGTGTTCGGGATAGGAGTTAGCCCAAGCACGGGAAACGAGGTACGTTCCGTACTCCGAGTGACGGAACCGTGTCTCAATTCTCTAGTCACCGACACTCCGGATCATCCATGATGGAGTTAGGTTTTGTTGTGTTTTCATGTGCATTCATTCCATATTGAATTGTGCAAATCGACTCCTCGGCCATCATGCATCGAGATGCGTGATTGGTGGCACAAGGATCGAGGCATGCATACTTTGTGAAAATACATTGCTATGCCTCTTTCCTGCTCTGTTGCACAGAATCAAGAATCAGCAGTCTTTCGAGGCTTGGCGCGCTTTCCAAGAACAATTGCAAAACAGAGGCTAATTGGGGCATCCCAGTGGATTTCCGTGCAAGGCAGCCTAAACATACATCATTCATCAGAATCAAGGCAGTCCCTGGCTTGCATGCCAGTTTATTATTTTCTTAGTCAATTTGTAAATTAATTAGGAATTTGTACACATTTTGGACTGTATTATTTGGACTGTAATATTCT